>PVLA01002389.1:0-272882 GCA_004027455.1 Hydrochoerus hydrochaeris | reverse complement strand
TTGAGCAACTATTTCTAAGAGAACAATATGTAATTTATTAACTAGTGATTTCTTATTGTTTATCTTTTGGTTGAATTCTGTATTATCTCTACCCTTTACATGCTTTTGTTTCTCTTTAAATAAAAAAAAAAAAGTCACCGGGCAGAAGAGCATTGGCTGTCCACCAGCATTAGGGGAGGGGGAGGTGAGGCCCTGTTTCCAGTGTGACACAGGCTGGGCAGAGTTGAGTGCAGGCCTTTCTCATTAGCAAGACCCAGCACCCTCAGAGAGGTTGGTTCTTCCAAAACATCTCGGCAGTTCGTTCCTTGTTGTCTCGTTTCTGTAGGCTGCTTACTTCTGCCTTTAGTAGAATCCAGCTGCCTTTTAGACATACACATGCACACACACACGGGTGCAATCCCTCTTCCCTTGTGTACCTCAGCAAAGCCTGGCCACATAAATCATCTGAAGTAGCTCTAGACAACATGACTTGGTCAGATTAAAAGGGGATGCAGTCCTGCTTCCAAGGTGGCTGACTGTGGTGCAGTCTGGGAAAGCAGGTACATGGGATGATTGGTCCCCAAAGGCCTGACCTTGAGGCAGCTAAACTATTTGGTGCCATGCAACCGCACAGGTCCTGATCTGAGACGCATTCCAAAGATGCCAGGAAATCCTGTTCCAAGGTCCTTTTGTGCCACCTCTGCTGGCAGATTCATGTTTTACTTTAAATAGTCTGCCTGGCATCACACCTCACACACTCTGGCCTTTCCAGGAGTGTGACCTTGTAGATGAGATTCCATTTCCTCCTATCTCCAAGGTGGTTCTGGTCCTTCCCCTCCTAGCATCTGGAACTTGGGCTGGGTTAAACACCTGGGTAGCCACTGTCACCTCCATCTGGCTATGGACATGCGAGGGCTCCATAGTGGGCTGCTGCTGTCCCTTTTCTATGGAATTCTGGTGGAAGGCTAATTAATGTTTGCTGTAAATTCTCTCTCTGACATGATTTAGAAGACCAGAGCTGGGCAGGCAGATGCCAGCAGAGCCTGCCTTCTCAACTCAGCTGTTCCCAGGGCGTGTGGGCCCTTGTCACCTCACCTTTGTCCCTCTGCAGGGAATAAGCCCCTTGTTATCCCACCTTGGGTCCCCTGAATGTGCTTTCTAGGTTCCTGATGTTTGACATTTGCCGCAGGTCCTCAAACCTCACTGCCTTCCCGGGGTAGAATAGCACAAGGCTGGTTGCCAGCCACACTGAGTGTCCAGCCACGCTGTTCACATCCACCTTATCCTGACCTCCTGCTTGCTGACTGAGGAGAGAAATGCTCAAGTACTGTGCTTTGACTTCAATCCAGCAACTGGTTTTTGTTTTTGTTTTTGGAGACTACGGAGGGCAAAGTATTGGCTCTGCTGCTCCCTGGTGGCTGAATCACAACCCCACCTTCTCCCCAGGAACTTCGTTGGAAGTTGGAGAGGGGCTCGCTATTTATTTTCAGGGCCCCCAGGACATATGCAAGTCTGCTCCCCATTGCTTCAGATTGCTTTGGGGTGATCAGCTTAAATTTCCAAATCTCCAGTTACAACAGGCATTTTGCCTGGTCCCCCTCAGAGAACTCTATGTGGCTGAACAGTTTCAAAGTTGAAACGTGTTCAGGCCAGGCTGGTAGCACACACCCGTACTATAATCCCAGCACTCTGGGAGACTGAGGCAGGAGGATTGCAAGTTCAAGTCCAGCCTGGGCAACTCAAAGACTTATTCAAGACCCTGTCTCAAAAATAAAACTAAAATGAGCTGGGGCTATAGCTCAGCGTGAAAGCTCCAAGTACAATCCCAGCATTAAAAAAAAAAAAAAAAAAAAAAAGGAAAAAGAAATGTGGTCAAAGAGCCAGTTAATATCTTAGATCTGCCTGGAAAATAGATTACTGCATGTCAAAACAGTCCTATTTGCCATACACTGTTACTTGGAATTTTGTACCTGACATTGACAAAGAGAAAAGGTGTTCAGGTATAGGTGACACACTTGCAGACAACATCCTATCCTTGACTCCAGAAGATACACGAACACTTCTGTTTTTAGGGGGGTTCTACCAAGGAAATTTGAATCAAAATGAATAAGTCATGATAGTTCTCTATTTGCTGAGATTATAAACGACCTTATTTACTCCCCAAATAGTATCCCCATCTTTGACTTCATTAAAGAAGAGAACATGATAGGTTCTGTTTATGGGGGTGTCAGTTAAACACGTGGTACAGAATGAGAGATGGGGAGTATTTTCTTTAAATGCCACTGAGCACTGCTTTTGAAGGGTGCCCTTCCCTCAGCTAAGCACTGCCAGGTACCAACCTTCCGGAGATCTTGCATCTCCCGCTTTTCTGCCTTGAACGAGCTGAGCTTGGGAGATCATGTTTAATCTGTCCACAGGTCTCCTTGTCTCTTAGGCTCCCTGGAAATCCCTACATCTGCTACTTTCCTCTTTTTTCCTTGACATCCTTCCTGAGCATTTCATATCCTGGCTGCAAAGGGCCTCTAAACTTGAATGCTTTCCAAGTCTGTTGCCATTGCTTTGGCTCCACTGTGTAGCTCTGGCTTTTACCAGAGAGTTTCTTCCCTCAAATCTTGCCTCCTATCACCGGGAATCTGGCCCTCACACCACAGTGCTGCACTGTCTGTTGCCTTCTCCTTCAAGCCAAGAATCCTGACTGGTCCTTCCTGTGGCAGCACTGGCCCTGCACCTTTCATGTGTGGCTATTCGGGTTGGATTTTATTCCAAGCACAGGGGTTCCAAGGAACCCACCCTAAAGAGGCTGCTCAGCTGTCCTTTCCTCTCCCATGGAAGAAGTTTCCCTTTCAATCAGATTTTCAAACTGAGCCTCTAAGATAGTTTTTTTTTTTAAATCCTGTGGCTTTAGAAAATGTTACTTTTCTTTCCATTTTTTCCTTTCAACTTTCAAGGGAAACTTTTTTTAATGAGCAGGATGATCTAGTATTCCTTTAAAAGTCTCCAAACAGCAGAATCCCCTGACGCCTCTCCCCCAACCCACTACCCACCGCTCCTTGGATGGGAAAGTGGTAAGCAATAGTTTGCCCTGGGCTCAGCCATCCTCTTTTCTAATGGGTCTTGGGCAGCTTCTCGGGCCAAATAAATCACATTAAAGCTGAGAACACAACGAGGGATTGGATTACTTTTTAAATTAGGGGGAAAAACAAATGTGCCATGGGAAGCTCACAGATGGTCTGGATTCCTGGAAGCTGCTGGTACGCTTTTAAAAGACATCTTAAATCATCACAATTTTAAGTCCATCTTAACTTTTGGAATTTCTCCAGTAGGTTTCTGCTTTACTTTGGTAAAAAAAAAAAATTTGTTGTAAATAACGGCATGAAATTTTTCTATTCTGGAGATAGGCTGAAGCATGAGAGAGGAAAGAAAAATAGTATTTTTGGCAATCGGGCACACACGTGTAATCCCAACACTCGGGAGGCTGAGGTAGGAGGTTCGGCTCAAGCTCAAAGCCAGCCTGCACTACATAGTGGGTTCAAAGCCAGCCTGAATTACATAGCAAGACCCTGTCTCAAAAATCAAAAACAGCAACAACAACAAAAAAATAGTATTATGTAACTCATACCAAGCTTCAGGGTCTACATGTCAGCAGGCAAGGCTGAGTATCCCCATTCTTTAGCTGAGTGACTTCCAGCATGTAGTTGTGCTCCCACATATCTGCTATGGTGGGAAGCCAGACTCAGCCCTGGCCTACCTCATGCCTGAACTTGTCATGTGAGAAGAACATTGAGTCTTTCAAGAAAAGCTCCTTTGGGAAATGACCTTGGAGTTCAGAGGCATTTGTCTTCTAAATGGATATGCTTCTAAATGGGAATTTACCCAGGACAAATGTTTAAGTGGATGGGATTCAAGACCATCAGCACAAAAGGCCCCAGCATGGGGAAACTGGGATGCACAATCACCTCCCTCATCAGGCAGGGTATACAGAAATCCTTATGATGCCCAGAGGCAAGGCTACCACCTGAAGAAGCAGAAGGAAGAGGCTGGGCCCAGATTTGAGTGAAGTCTCTCTAAAGACCCTGCCGTCCTCCTGCATCTTAACCCCACCTGACATGCTCCCTTCACACACTGCTGGCCATGGCCAAATTCCCCCAAAGCCTGTAACAGCCGGGGTTCCATACACTGCTGGGGGAGGAACATGGGACGAAAGTCCAACAGTGGATTTTATTATTGTTGAGCAGTTTTTTTTTCAGAAGGAATCACCTCCGAGAACGATGTCCAAAACTCATCTTGGTTCTAAAGCCCAGTTAGGCACTTTGTATAATTAGTAAGAATTTTGACTTTTGAACCTGAGATTGAAAGAGCTTCCTTTTCACTTGTCTGAATCCCTCTACTTTTCTCCATCCTTCATTAAAGCTAAAAATTAGCATATTCATCAGGGCATTGCTGATGTCCATCATCTGACATATTCGGAAAGTGATCCAGTCACGGGCCAGTGGGCTGTGTTCATCACTCTGTTTTATTTATTTTCTGTATTTCTGATGCTCTGATATCCAGCGCCTTACTGCCCCTAGACTGATTGCCCATGTCAGAGCTGGCGGATTCCTGGAGATAGTAGGTGACACGGCTTCAGGACAATTTCACTATGCAGAACACTGTCCAGTGCCCACAGCCACCGCCTTCCTCAGACTCTCAGGCTCAGACTTCCCTCTACCTACCTAGTCACTCCAAGGCATGAAGCAGACCTCCAAGCACAGCCCCTGAGCACCAGAGCCCACTGGAAACTTTCAAGCTAGCCTCCCCAAGTCTGCTTCCTCACTCCTTCCAGAAAAAAGCACCCTAAAGGCTCTTGCTTGTGTTTTGCCTCATCCCTTCCTCCTGTCTGGTCTGGAGCTTCTCTGTGTACCCCCTAACTAATGGCTCCATGTGCCCCCTCCTCTTTGGCAGTAGTCACCTCCTGATCAGTCAGCCTGGCTATACCCAATCAACAATAAAATGTACATTTTAAAACAAGCCATCCCTCCCAAGACTCCGGGCTCTCCTGCTTGCAGACCATCAGCGTGTGGGAAGAGCAATCAGGCACAAAGGCTACGGCAGACCCAGTAGAATTTCATTGCCAAGAACCACGAATAGCCTGCTTTCTCCTCAGTGGAGATCAAATAAAGCGGCAAGATGGGACAGTTTGTTAAAAAGACAGCCTGGTAGAACATAGCATCATCTGGGCTGGCGACTGAGCAAAGCGACGCCCTCCACTTAACTAGGGAAACAAACCTGCCAGCAACCACAAGTAGCAACCACAGCTCTTCCTTAGCTCTTACAATAATCATCATAGGTGTTTGTCAGCCACCTAAAGTACTTTGGGGGAAAAATAAGTTTAAAATATACAAGTAGAATTCATTTTGACCACTTGCAAAAAAAAAAGAGAGAGAGAACATTTTTAAATAAGCTTTTTAATAGTGAAGATATTAAATGTAAAACAATGGAATATCCTATTAAAAGACATCCCAATAATTCTGGCATTTTTTTTCCTCCATAGCACTCCTGCAAGTAATCTCCAAATGTGTTTGTAAGAGTTCTTGTTCATTTCAAAGTTAGGAAACAAATGTGTTTCCTTGCAAGAACAAAGTCCATAAATATTTTATATAAGCGAGAGATGTGAATTGAATTCATCCCAAGAATATTTGTCAGCCATGGTGAGGACAAGAACTCCACTTTGCCGACATCAGCCTAACAACATTTGCCTGGAAGGTGTTTGGAAGTCCAGGATTAAATAACAGGCATTCAGTTTCTCCCTACTCACCCTTTAGCCAGCGTTGCTATGCCAACGTCCGTTAACTTCATTCCTACACCTATGGAGAGAGAGCAAAGATGGAGTTTGAGTTATCTGAGATCTGTCTACTTGGGGATGGGGTAAGGACAGCTTGTCATCATATCCCTTCCTGTGTAAACACACTTGCCTCCTGGTTTCCACCCCCGGAGCTGACAGCCGCTCTACCACGCACCTGCTTGGGGGAAAGGGTGACAATGGGGAGGACAGACCTCGAATGGTAGTGCCAGAGAATCAAGCTGTGCTTGGCTTATTCCACCCCCAGGAAAGGGGAGGGAACCAGCTGCTCTGTGATGTATTTGAGGTTTGTCACTTTCCTATGTGCTGTCTCCCCTGTCTGCTCAGGGTTAGGTCTGGTCCCCTCTTCCTCACTGAAAGTGGAGACCTTTCTACAATAGGAGAAGTGGACATGGACTGCAGTGTTCAGTGTTGACAATGAGAAAGTTCAAGGCGACATCTGCTCAAGTCAAAGCCAAAGTTTTGATATGCAATTTCACATTTCCATGAAGATGGCTTCCCATCAGAGCTTCAGATCCAGGAAAACAGCTCCTGACATAAATAAGACTTTCAGCCAGTGGTCTTGGGACACAGGCATTTGGAACTGATGGTGTGACCCTTTGACACTTATCCTAATCTCTATCCAGTAAACCATGGGGGAGGGGAGGCCACCAGAAGCAAAGCAACAAAACAGGCAATTGTACTTCCCACTGCAGCCTAGCAGAGCACCACTGATGGCTCTGGTGGGATTCCAAGCACAAGAGTTATTTCACTCCTGCCTTTCCAGCAGGGACAATTGGGAGAATAGGTAGGGAGCCAGGAATGCAAGAGAATGCACACTCTACCATCTGCAGCCTTCTATGATGAGGAGAGCAACAGTGTCCCTCAGCTTCTGCAGTAGAAAATAGCCACCCTTGATCCCTCTGTCCCCAGCTGCAGCCCATATCCTTGATCTATCGTGGGACAAGCTGGAAGGAAGAGCACATCTCTGATCCCTGGCTGCAGAGGCACCTGGGCCTTTCTAACATCTGTTTACTGCAACCAGGCATCCATTCTGCTGCTCTCTTCCTGCAGTAGTGGGTCTGGGCACTGTGCAATCCACTCTTATCACAGGACACAGGATCCATCATGTCACCCCACCATCATGTCTGACCTGCTGGGCACTATGCCAGGTCTTGTCCCCCTCTCCTTCACTTTTGATTCTAGTCCTATGTGGGTTAGGCTCTAAGCAATACTGTTCCTGCCATTGCTGGGTAACCTGGCCATGGAAAAGTCAGGCAGCCTAGCAACCAATCTGTTCTGTAGAAGAAGGAGTCAGCATTCCCCCAATGCCAACCATAGTGATCAGATCTGATGGCAATCTAATTTTATGGCTCTCCATCCCAGAGGCCCAAGAAAGAAAAGCTTGAAGGGTTAACACTCAATTCAGCAGTGTCTGCCTGCAGCATGGCAAAAATACAGGACATGTTGCTATTCAGACTGGTTAGTCAGACAGAAGCAATGAGCCGGCTTTTCTGCAGTGCACCTGTGAGCTAAATTAGACATGGCATTTTGGGGGTGCCAGCGAGCATTTTAAAAGCTTCTTTCACAGTTGGTAACTAATTTATTTCATTCTTTCAAAGCTGCTAACAACCTGAACGTATGTAGAGATGCTTCACATAGCTTTTATTACAAGGTCTATTTTTTTTTAAAAGACACCAAATTGTAAAAGCCCTCTTTGAACATCATGTTTCATGGAAAGTTGTATTTAAAATGTACAGTTCTAAGCTGCATTGAAGTTCAATTTTTAAAAAGTCATTTGGCAAAAGGTCCTTGAACTTGGAGAACTACTTTCCCTTGCTTCTCATAATTGCCAGCTGTCGTTTTCAGTTTAGAAAAAGAGAATATAATATTTAAAAAGAAACTTCTCTCTCTTGATTTAATAATTTGCCACCAATTCAACTAAGGTTATTCACAATCACTAGGAGCCAACAAATTAAATTCTGACAGGCTGCTGTCAAACTGAGTTGAGGATCACAATGATTTACAGGTTTGTTTCTGATGCAAAGAAGGAAGCTGGCAGTATCAGGAGTGCATTCTCCAGAATTTGAGCTCTTGGGGTTTTTCAAAGATATGGCCTTAGATAGCCTCACAGCATTCATTACTAGTGCACAGATTTTAATTCTAAACCACAGCCTGGCCTTTTATTCCACAAATACAGGCCTCCTCACAGTGCTATAAACGAGCCAATGCACCAAGAAACTCGGTAACTTATAGGAGTCCAAGAAAGTGATGATTAAATTTTATGCTAGTTTGTTTGCTTGTTTGTTTTAATCCTAATTCCAGTGTCTCAGTACAATAAAAAGTAAACACATTGCTTAAAGAATAGATGTGCTATCTCATTCCAGAATGATGAAGATGATAAAAGGAATTTTCTTGGCAGAAGAGAGTAAACAGCATTCTGAAATGCTACATCGCCACAAGCCATTTACAGAGAGAAGTAATAGTCCACCTCTGCAGTTGTTATGTAGCGCCTAGAAGCAACACTAGTTTGGGTGAGGCTCCAGGGTGTCATTTTGCAGTGGAGAAAGTATACTTAATGCAAAATTAACTCTGAAGGAGAAAAGATGGGGAAGAGCAATAGTTTCATAGCCAGAGTCTGAATAGAGAGCTGTCTGTTAAGACCATGTTTTTTCTGTGATGTCCCATATATGGTAGTCAAGTCTCTTCGGAGAATAGGCAGACATGGCTGCCTTAAATTTGTAAAGCAGCCCCCTGCAGGACAGTGAAGTCCATATCCCGGTTGGCCTGCAAGAAGACCCTCCAAGGGCTCAGGAGGAAGAGGAGGAAGATGGCACATGCTGTGCCCTTCTAGTGTCCAGAGATACTGGGAAAGGTTGAAAGTTCATCTCTTGCCAATTTGTTAATTTGTGATTTAGGGGGAAAAGCTTAAGATGCAACATCAGAAAATGTAGCTTTGAGTCTTGAACCCCTTTTCCTTACTAGCTGAATGGTAGCAATTAAATCACTACCTCTGATCCTCAGTTTTCTCATCTGCAAAATGGGTTCTAATATTGTCTTTGCAGTATTATTGTGAAGATTCAATAGAAAAAAAATGAGTACAGATGAAAACTAAGTAGTCTACAGTGCAGTTAATTACACTGTGCCAGTGTCAAGTTCTTAGTTTTGATAATGGGCTATAGTTATGTGAGATTAGCTATCAAATCTGGGTGAAGGGGACCATGGGGACTTCTCTGTATATTTTTGTAAATTTTTATGCCTATAAATACTTCAGAGTAGGGAACATTTTATTATGTGGTAGTACTGCATCTTACTATCTCATTTAATCCTCACAGCAACTCTATGCCCAACGTACTGAAGCGCAGAGACCTGATAGTCATTCACCCAAAAGCTGACCCCTAAGAAGTGGCAAGGCAGACTTGTTCTCCCATACCTCACCATAGCCAAGGCTTATCATCCTTGTATGTGAACAGCATTTCTTTGCCCAAGGACTTCCTCTGCTCATGCTTTGTCCAGCTTGGCTTGCCCATGGGGCTGATGGCAAGTGTAGGAGAGTCAAAACCCCCCTCATAAGCAGCAGCCCATCATAAACTCCTGCAAGCTGGGGCAGGCACCCTAACTCCCTCACTCCATGGTAGGTGATTCTGGGAAATGTGCTCTGCATATGCGCTAGCAGAGAAAGCTCTATTACTCACATCAGTAACTGGGTATGCATTCAGGTCCCCTTTGGTCCGCCTGCTTTTCTTTAGCTGTACTTGCTCACTCCCTTGCCTCTATTTCCTGGGATCCCCTCCTAAATGAGCTACTTGTTCCTTAATACAGTGATCTTCTGGTCCTCCCTCCCCAACTATGGTTCTGCATCCTCAGATTTTACCAAAATATTAACAAAAATTGAACATACACAGATTTTGTCATCATCCCTTAAATAATATAATACACTGTAACAACTGTTTGTACAGCATTTATACTGTATGAGGTATTACAAGTAATCTACAAATGATTTAAAGGATTTGTGTAAGTTCCATTCAAATACTAAAAGAAACCTTATACAAAAGAAACTTGAGCACCCAAGGATTTGGAGAACCAATCTCTTGTGGATACCAAGTGATAACTGTACTTAGGACTATCCCAGTGGAACCCTAATTATGATAATCTCTCTTCATGCAAGAAATGGTTTTATTTTTTTTTAAAAAAAACTGTGTGCACATTGAAAACATGCTACAGATTCATCAGGGAAGCTTTAAAGCCTAGAGCACTCTAAAGACCCTCTCATGTACTGAGAATGAAATACAATTTATTTTTTGATAATATGGATTCTCATATGTGCTTCTGAGTTTGTGCCTATTGAGGCTGGAACAACAGAGCTGCTCCTTGGTTAGTTTTCCTAACTGGAAGGGATTATTGGCATGATGATTAAAATGCACTTTATTATTGCATTTGGCTAGTCCTGGCAGGTTCTTTGGCCAAACTTGTTTCTGATGAGACACTAGTAATACCTTCCTCAGGTAAAGGTGCCCTAAGTCATCCAGCAGACCTCTCCTTCTCCTGCCCTCCTTTCCTTTCTCTCCTCCCCTAGGAACCCCTCAGACCCTCAGTATCCCTGGTCCTGCAGCCCAGGACCAGCTGTTCTCCTCACCCTGCATGTCTGTGACCAGGAGACAGCCACTGGTTTTCTGGTATACCCAGTGCTGAAAGGTACAACATTTCTGACCAGCCTCTGATTCTCTTCTCAAGAAGTTTATTTCTTTCCCATCTCTGATGGAATACTTCACAAACTCTCCAATCAGCTCTTCTTCCACTGTTGCATATGGGATGTTGTTTTCAGGCCGATGGATAAGAAAAATAGGAATGATCCTGGCAAGGAGGAGAACATGGGCACACATCAAATCCTCAAATGTGAAGAAAAGTTTCTGGGACATTCTATCCTCATCTTCAAAATCAATACTTGGGTTCTTGGGTTCCATTAGTTTTTGTTGTTGCTGCTGCTGTTTTTTACCATACTGGAAATTAAACCTAGGGCCTTATCCATGCTTACACAAGCACCCTGAGCTACACCATCCACTAGATTTAAGACTAAAAATCCCCCCCAATCATTATTTAAAGAATAAGATGCATTTCTGGTTTTGTTTCCACAGTTGGTTAGTACTTCCTCCTTGGGATTAATTCCAATTGCTTGTGAATGAATGTCTTAATTATAGTCATATGCTAATAACCCATTGGCCAATGACTATAAACCATCCGTGTGTCCATACACTTTCCCATGCACCCACTCATCCTCTCTCCCTTTTTATCCACACATTCATCTGTTCCTTTATCTTTCCTTTCTTTCATTCAGCAAATGTTCATGCACTGGCCTGTAAAGGTCAGATATTTTTCCACAAACAGCAGAAAAGAAAACAGATTCTTGTTCTCTTGGATCTTACATTTAAAGGAAGGAGACAGAAATAAGCAAGTACTTGCGCAAGGAGGGAGACAGAAATAAGCAAGTTCTCGCGCACTGTGCTGAGCTCTCTGCTCAGTGGGAAGATAAAGCAGGGGAAAGGAGCTCAGTACCCAAGGTGGGGAAGGGGCTGCCACTTTATTTAGGGAGGTCAGAGAAGTCTTTGCCAATTATTAAAAACAAATAAGCAGAGACCTTCAGGAAGGAAGGAGAAAGCCATGAGGATATCTAAGGCAAGAACATTCCAGGAGGAAGAAAAGCAAATGTTATGGGCTCTGGGCCATAAAGCATTCTTTCTGATTAGGATGAAAGCTCTGCGCATCTTATTAAGGAAATTTCAAGTAACAGAAAGGATTGAGCAAATTAGGGGCAGTGGCTCTGCTCCATATTCCTAAAATCAGCCTGGTCACCAAACTCTTATCATTTTTGTAGGATTCAGGGAACCCTCTGAGGACCCCATCTGGTCAATGGCCCTTCCATCAAGCAAAACGGTTCACAGTCTATCTGGGTTATTAATTCTGCAGCCTTTGTGGGGAAGAAACCACAGAAGCAAAGGCGGGCATTATTCAGGTTATTAAATAGCCTGGTCTCTGCCCAGTGGGATGCTATTTGCATAGATAATGTGACTCTATTGATATTCATGAATTCAAAAACAGAAGCTACAGGGTGGGGAGTGTTTTCTCTGGCAGACCCCAGGCAAAAGAGAACTGCTCCAGGCTGCTTCATTGTCTGAAACTAAACATGGGGGTGGCAGAAGGGTCCCGAGCTTCTCAGGGCCTTCTCTCTTTCTCTCTCTAGGGCAACTGTGCCTCAGCAGTATTGTTTTCAGAGAAGGGTGGAAATGTGCAAGGCCAGATCTGTGTATGTTTGCATGTGTGTGCGCACGCATGCGTGCGTGTGCAAGCACATTCCCTCCTGTAATGGAATCCTCTGAGTTAGGTTTTCTGAACATGAAGACTGGCCCCAATGTCCTTCTGCAACACCAATCCTTCCATGTATTATGATCATTTATGTGGTTACAAATTCTCCCTTTGTAAGGAAGGAAAAATGGTTGTTTTGATAGGAAAAATGTCAAGGCAGTGGCCTCTTCCCTGAGACACTGTAGAAGCCCTTTAAGCTGTTACCTCCAACTTGCCTGGTTCCTTTCCAAGTCCATAGGTTATATTCATGCTTTTGTGTTTTATTTAAAAGAATCCCCATAAAAGTCATCTCTGGAGGATGTCAGAAAGTAGGAATTATGTTCCTGATCACTCCATCCACTCTTCCCTGTCATACCACCATATCTTATTTTCATCACACTAATTGTATTGGGATAGTCTCTTACTGTCCTATATTTGTTTATTGTTTAGACAATGTACTATTCATAAAAGTAGATACTTTTCTATTTAGCATGGCAGAGACATTTATTGAATGAATCGATCCATTCATTACCCATCTATCCACGTATACATTTATTCATAGATTATTCATCAGGAAACTCTCTGTGTGCCTCTGGAGGCCAAACAAAAACCGAACAGCAGCCATGTGAGCCCTCATGCAGCTTACAGAGAGACCAAAAGGTCTTTCTCACCCTCTCACTCGCCCAGCCCAGGTCTTTTACATTCCACCAAGTCAGACTTGATAATACAAGACAGACAGAAACACTTACTCTGGTACTTCTCCAAAGCCTTCCAGAGGCTGTACTTCAGCTGCATAGATCTTGGCATAGTGTCTGGCAGTATTTTGAACATAGCATTCCTATAGCACCCAAATATAAGAGAAAACCAAGTGATTAGAAAAATTCAGAGTATTGCCCAGTAGGGCTATTTAGAAGATTTTCCAATACAGATCAAGCCAAGCCAATGGATTCCCAAGGCCCATTCCTTGGTTGAAGTCACAGAAACAACAGTGTTTTCCTTTGCAGGAGTAAGGAATCAAACCCAGGGCCTTGTGCATGCTGGACAAATGCTCTACCACTGAGGTACACCTCCAGTTCCTGAAGCCACAATTACCGCAGCCTAAGAGTTGGCCAGCTATGGAGGAGCTCTGAGAAGTGAAGACTGGGCCATCAAACAGTCTGTGGGCTCAGGTGTCCCTGGACTACAGATATTCCATGTTTGATGATTGAGTTACATTCCTGTGACTAGGTGGTTAAACTAATTGGTTGAATTAGTTGAGGAATTGTATATAGTTATGTACATTACAATATTCAGAACAAAGAGATGGTCAAAGGAAACTCCAATATCAAGACTATTAGTGACATGACTCTTACAGGTAGTAGTGTAATATATAACAGAATATAAAACTGAAATACTGTAGTATAACAGTACAATCAGTAAAAATGAAAGTACTGTACTATAGAAAAAGTCACCATAAAGCTGTACTGCTGCTTACGTTATGAATGCAGTTCATGAATCCAAGGAGCAGATAGTAAGTCCAAACAGCGTGCTTTGATCCTAAGTTCGAACAGTTGTTAAACAGGTAGGAATTAAATAAGGACTATTTGTATACCATTTCTAGAACTAGCATGGAGCCCTCCTAGATTTCCTGTGAGCTTTCTCTCTCTTTGGTTCCATGTGCTTTGATCCTAAGTTCGAACAGTTGTTAAACAGGTAGGAATTAAATAAGGACTATTTGTATACCATTTCTAGAACTAGCATGGAGCCCTCCTAGATTTCCTGTGAGCTTTCTCTCTCTTTGGTTCCATTTCAAAGATAAGTTGAATAGAAAATAACAAGCACCTTGCAAAGATTTTAGTTTACAGAAAGCTCTTACTGTATGGGGCCTTTCTGTGTGGGAATATAGATTCCAAGAGATTTTTTGTTTTGTTTTTGTCTTTTGAGGCAAGATCTAGGCTGGCCTTGAGTTCACTACCTAACCCAGGCTGGCCTCAAACTCACAGCAATCCTCCTGCCTCTGCCTCCCAAGTGCTAGGATTACAGGTGTGTGCAACCACACCTGGCTTCAAGAGATTATTTTTATGACTGGATCTTATCTGAGATGGAAAGTAGACTTGGTGAAAGAAAAGAAAGGGGTAGATTTAGAGGAAAATGGAATATAATGAAGTCTAATCCTTCCTCAGAGAAAAGGGGCTGCTCTTATTAGCACATGATCCCACTTGACATCCCCATGCCTGGCAGAATCAGGAACACTTAGTACTTGATGGTATCCCAGAGATTCATTTAAGTTCAATTTTTTATAGATAAAATTAGAAAGTTCAATTTTTTAATAGATAAAATTAGAAAAGGGCACATAGTTTGCAAAAGAATTAGACTCAATTCTCCTGGCAGCTAAACCAGTGCTGGAGTCAACCATGTGATCAGGAGGAAGGGGAGACAGGGAGAAAAACAAATCTTTTCCTTCCTCCCTTCCTCTCCCTTCTTGTCCCCTCCCACCATCTCCTCTCCCCTCTATCCTCAAATTCTGTGATTCAGTAACAGAGGGAGGCGAGAACTTAGCTAGAGACTGGGGTCAATCTCTCACCATGTTTTAAGAGTACTGTTAAACCAAAATGAGGAAAGCAGGAAACAGGTCAATGCTGACCCTTTTGAGTATATTCACTGCACTGCCCCCTCCGTAAATATCAAAGAAAACACTCCAGAATTTAGTGCTGATTTTATCTGTCATTGATGACCCTTGCAGATCCTGGCATCCTAAGATCTGTCACTTAGAACCCTTATCATCCTACATCTAAGTAGACTCAAACCCTATGGGGTTTCTACAGATTTCCCAGGGAGAGAAACGAGCACACCCATGTTCAAAATGCTGAAGTGTCTCCCAGGCTTTGGCTGAGTTACAACAGGTTGGCACAAGGCCAACAAATGAACCTTGAGGACTTAAAAGTGACTGTAGAATTCAGCCTGAACTCATACCCCAAAAGAAGAAAATCAGCCTTTAAGAGACACATCCCTTCTCTCCTGATCTGAACTTCACATTACTGTAGGTAACTCACACCCCCAGGTGTGCCTTTGAGCAGACAGACCCACCTGCGCTGCAAGCTTGTAGTTCCTTTGGATGAGCTCATCATTATTTCTGGTCCCATAGGCTACAGCATTGTGCACCTTGAGCACGCAGGCGTGGCCGGGCTGGAAGACGGGCGTGAGGCCCTGCATCACCGTGCTGCGAAAGGCCTTGCGGTGCACGCCTTCCCCAAAGTGCAGCTCCTCTGTGGCAATCTGGCCACGCAGGTGGCCCCCAAAGTAGCTGTCATTGAGGAAGTCCTCTCTGAAGATGAGCTGGCTGAATTCAATCTCTTCGCATCCTAAAACATAGTACAGCCATGGTTGAACAGAACATTTCTCAGTCCTGATCCTTGGTGCACTGGTGTCCTCATGAAAGGACAAGAACAAAACTGACCTGCAGAACTAACAGGGAGAAACTACACTTAACACCCAGAAAATACACAGCAGAAGAAATGGGCCAGGGCAGTAGGATGAGAGAAGAGCTGTCTAAAGTCCTGGTAGGTCACGCACAAGGAGGATCAGGCAGAGAAAAACTGTGGACACTGGGGAAAATGTTAGACCTGAAAAATAAGAGCAAAACTATGCAGAGTAACTAGAAGCAAGAGGAAGAATGGGTAAAATACAGATGAAGGACCACAGAACTGATCTGATAATGTCTCTTTTTTTTGGTATGGGGGATCGAATGCACCAGCTTGTGCTTGCCAAGCAGGCACTTAGGCCACTGAGCTAAACTCCCAGCTCTATAACATCATCTTTTGTGTGTGTGTGCAACTCTCTAACTATACTAAAAACAATTTAGTTGCATACTCTTCATAGGCGAATATTGTTCAATTTTACTTTTTTAAGAAATTAATTCTACAAATCCATTTTAGACAGGCATAATGATAACATTCATCATATAGAATTTCTATCTGCACATGATATATATATATATATATATATATATATATATATATATATATTCTTTTTTGTGTGTGCATGTGTTGCTCAGGATCAAACCCAGGGCCTTGTGCATGCAAGAAAAGAACTCTGCCACTGAACCACATCCCCTTGATATATTTTGATTCTCTTTTTTTTCCCCTTTTTCCTACCCTCTCTTCAACCTCTCTTCCCCTCCTTACTTACAAAAGCTTTGTTCCCATTTTTTCATTCTTTTCCCTTTTTTTCCTTTCCCTTCCTTCCTTTCCCCCCACCACCCTCCAAGATCCTATTCTCATTTGAACATTTTTTTTCCTATTTCCAAATTTCTATTATATATTTTGGTGCTTAGTTACCTTTCAGTTTCGCACACCAGAGAAACCATGCAATATTTGAATATATATGTCTGATTTATTTCATTTAAGAGTATGGTCTCAAGTGCATCCATTTACCTAGAAATGTCTCAAGTCTATCCTTCTTTGTGTCAGAGTAATACTTCATTGTATAAAAATAAATCTTTATCCATTCACCAGTTGATGAGCATTTGGGCTGTTTCCAAGATATTGCTTTACAAATTCCAAGATATTGCTTTACAAATTGTACAAATTACAAATTATAAATGTGGGTGTGCACATATCACTGCAGTAAGATGCTTTCAATTTGGGGGGAAGATATCAAAAAGGGGAATAGCTGGGTCAAGAAGGGGAACCTCTAGCTTTAGGTTTTTAAGAAATTTCCAGGCTGATTTCTACAGTGGTTGTACCAGTTTATACTCCCAATAACAGTGGAGGAGGATTCCTTTATCCCCATAGCCCCAACCCCACTTGTTATGGGTTGATTTCGTGATAACAGTCATTCTTTCTGGAGTGAGAGGGAATCTTCAGCATTGTTTTAATTTACATCTCTCAAATCATCAATGATGTTGAACTTTTTTTCATATATTTATTTGTGGTTTCTATTTCTTCATCTGAGAAGAAATTTCAGATGCTCATTTTTGGACTGGGTCTTTAAATTGAGGGGGTCTGAATTTTTTTTAGTTCATATATTCGAGATATTAGTTCTTTGAAGAACTGATGGTAAGTTTTTTTCCCACTCTGTGGGTTGTCTCTTCACTTTTTTGGTGGTTTCTCTTGCTTTGCAAAAGCTTTTTAATCAGATGA
Source organism: Hydrochoerus hydrochaeris (assembly GCA_004027455.1). NCBI lineage: Eukaryota > Metazoa > Chordata > Mammalia > Rodentia > Hydrochaeridae > Hydrochoerus > Hydrochoerus hydrochaeris. The sequence goes on along the minus strand of PVLA01002389.1, from coordinate 255,626 downwards.
GAGCCCAGTTGTTGATTCTTTATGATGAATTCCTGTGGTTGGTGTTGTGCTCATAAAGTCTTTGCCTACATCTATGTCTTCAATAGTTCTACCCATTCTATCTTTCAGTAGATTTAGTGGTACTGTTTTAATGCTTAGATCTTTGATTCTTTCAATTTTAGTTTAGCGCATGGTGACAGACTAAGTCTAGTTTTAGTCTTTGACATGTGGAAAGTCAGTTTTTCCAGCACCATTTTTTAAACAGTGATAGCATCATCTTAATCTTTTCATTATTACTTCTCCAAGAACCTTTTGAGGCACTGTTTTTTTTCTGTCTGACCTCCCATGAAATTTAAATTATATATATATATATATATATGCCTTGTAAGTGTGTGTACATACGTGTGTATATGTTTTTACTTTACTAGTACATGTACTTTAGACACAAAAGAGTAAAATTTTTGCTGTCAGGGGGTGATAATACTCCTATTGAAAAGTATATAATATGTATCAGAAATTAGTAGGCAAAAACTAGAATCAAAAAAGTATAAAGAAATGCTTTTGAAGAGAAATTGAAAAAAAACTAGTGTATGAATTTCTTTCTGAAAAGAAATGCATTTATTGCCTGAGTTTCCTAGTAGCTGCATTTTATCGAGTTGAAGTATCCATTGTCTTCTGAAACCTGCAAATAAGGTTTCAGATGACAATGGATTAAATTAGGATACTTCATTTTGAACTTGAGATAATCAGAGAAGACTGCTAATTTATTGAGAGAAGGAAATTGATGGCTTTCAATGAAACAAGATTGTTTAAACTTTTAAAAACATCTTCCACTGCTCAGCACTGATGAAACCTGACATCTTTCCAAATATTTAAAAGAAGAAATAAATCATGGCTCATGTGAAAACCCCACTTTATGTTTTTATATAGAATATTTAGACAAACATTTCTCTCTTCTTATTAAATATTTTCAAATCATAAGCCTTAAGAGTAGCCAGACACGCTGGAGCATGCCTATTTCCCCAGCACCCAGGGGGGTTAAGGCAGGAGAATAGCAAGTTTGCACTCAGCCTGGGCAACTCAGTGACTTAACAGGGTCCTGGTGCAAAACTAAAAAAAAAAAATTTATTTTTTAAAGAGGCTAGCAGTGTAGCCTAGCATAAAGACCATGAGTTGAACTCCCATTCAAAAAAAGTAAAGGAGTAGCCTATGATAATTAGCTGTTAAAATGATAAGGAGACTGATCCTAATTTTAGAGTATTAGCTGATACTAATACTGGTTATTAGACGTGGTTATTATCAGAAAGAAACAAGAAGTTGATGTAGAACTTTCACACAGAAAAACTAAGTGAAGAACTAGAAGCTACCAAAAGGAAGAGAGTTCTGAGAAAGATGCTTCAAACACTGTTACAGAGGCCAGCAAAAGTCTAGGGAACAGGGATGTGCCACCGCAAATGCACCACTGAACGGACTGAGGAGCTGAAGACAACTAAGAAGCAGCTGTGGCAGGGTGCTCGCTTCGTACATGCCAGGCTTTGGGTCTGATCCCCAGCTCCCCATGTACACACAATCAAGTGTAGTCACTTAAAGGCAAAAGTTGTTCCAGATTATATGCTTAGAAATAGGCAGGGAAAACATGTACAGTGTTACATGCAGTGTAACTAGCAATCCTATCTGTAAGTCCCAACAGAAAAGTCTACTTAACAAAGGACAAAACCATGAAAGAAAAAAAAAAAAAAGTCCTAGTTTTTTGTTTGTTTTGTTTTGCTTTTTGCAGTACCAGGGATCAAACTGACGACCTCCTGCTTGCCAGGCAGGCGCTTATTCCACTGAGCTAAATCCCCAGCCCAAGAGTTCTAGTTTTGTTCTCTGTCTTTGAAAAGTCCTATGAGAACAGAGCTGGAATTTTAGTTTGAAGTCACCTCCTTGTGTGGAGGAGGTATGTACAGCCCTGCAACTTTGCAGAATGTCTGAGAGAACCTCCTGTCTCAGATGTCTTTGGTAGTCAGGCCTGAAATGTGACCATTAATGAGCGAGTCATCTTAGTTATGGCCCTAGACCTCACTGAAAGTAAGCAGTGACAGTAAGAACTCAGTATTTAGACCAATGTCTTCTCTGGGAAGAATGATTCGGGTAACAGGAACATGGAGCATGGGAGGGGAGTTTCACGAAAAACAGGAGAGTGACAGTTTAAATCTTGGGTGGGGAAGGAGGTGGAACTTTCTTGGGAGCTTTGCCGAGTGCAATGAGCTAGGACCCGTCTCCTGGCTGCCTAAGGTCTGTGACAGCAGGTCCTAGAGAGAACCAGGACAGACTCATCAAAACCAACCAAACATACATATGCCAATGAGTACTGGGAGAGCAAAACATTCATCTAGGGTCTTTGCTACCCCTGTAAATAGCAGAATCCAAGTCTTCAGCACAAAGAGAAGCCATGTGACCACCCACAGTCCTCACTGCCAAAGACTGTAGTGAGCTGGGGAAAATGCAATCTGTGAACACACTCATAACATTTAATAACATCATTATGTTGGGCTACTTTGCGTTTTATTTGGCCCATCATTTATTTCAGGTTTTCCCACCAGCTTAGTTTTATTAGTTTTTAAATTAGAGACTGCTTGTAAAATGCAATTCATTATTCCTACAGAGAATTAAAGGCTTAGTGAGAGATTCTTTCATATGAAAAGGGTGATTAAAAGTAAATTTCAGCTTCTTCATCTAAAGGACCAGGTGTGGCCCCCTCAGCCTGGTAAGTCAGTGAAACTGGGGTCCTGAGTCACAGGGATGCAAGCTGGGTAAAAGTAATGTCTCCAGGCTCAGACCCAAACGCTATGGTGGAAGTCACTGGGCTCTAACAGGGACCCGTGGTTTATCACCAACAAGATCTCATTCTTGACTGGTATAAATCTTGAGAGATGACTGAGTTTAGGTGAAACTAACAAAGTCACACCAAGTATCTGAGATGAGGCTGCCAATCTATGCTAAGACCCTGATGAAACAGAAAAGGTCTGAAAATTGTTGTTTTGTGAAGTATAAGACAGAATAGGATTTTTGCACATATTTTGACTTTATAGGGTACAGAACAGAAATGGGGTAAGGAGTTTAAATTATACCACAAGTATAGTACATACTGAAGATAGGTATTTAGCAGTTGAACACATCCGTGAAAACCTTAGACTGAGGGGCTGGGGATTTAGCTCAGCAGGCATAAGCGCCTGCCTTGCAAGCACATGGCCGTGAGTTTGATCCCTGGTTCCGATTAAAAAAAACAAAAACAAAAAACAAAACACCTTAGCCTGCCTATAAATTTATTATTTTGGATAAATATCATAACACTTGTTGGACCCTGCCCTCCCCTCCGCTTCCCTTCCCTTCCCTTCCCTTCCCTTCCCTTCCCTTCCCTTCCCTCATGCTGGGGATGGAACCCAAGGCCTTGGACATGCTAAGCAAGTACTCTACCACTAAGTTATACTCCCAGCCCTTGCTAGACCATTTCCAAGTTGCAATCCCAGTTTCTTCCTTTTCATGTATTAGATATTAGTGCATTGTGATTCTTTCTATTGTCCTGTTTACACAGGGATTTCAGGAGTTTTATTTGCTTCGAAAATCAGCACATCTTTAAGACAATAACCTAATTCAACCATCAGAATGGCATCCATGTGTTCCACAAAACTAGCCACAGGTCCTAGGCTATGCTAAGTGTCATGGTAGCATGGTGTGAGACAAGCCAGCAGTGATGTGTGGCGCTCGCTTGCTCTGACTTACTGTGACTTTGAGAGCTGATTGTAGGCATTTTTCCCCCACTTCCACAACCTATGATCAGGTTGATAGTTTAAAATTAGTCATGCAAAGTACGTTTATTCCATAGGAACTGGAAAACTCTACATATCCAGGCCTTGGTATTCCCTAGAGAGGACATCCAGCAGGGGTGAGTTTGAGAGGGAGCAGATGGGTGATAATCTCCCCTAAGAGGAAATACATAGCCAGCATGGATTCACCAAGCTGTGGGAAACTCAGTGGATGGCCCAGGGGTGGGACCAGTGTTCAAGAGCAGCAGCTGTTAGGCTGTTGTGACACCAGATGTGCCAAAAGAAAGCACAAAGACCCATCTTTCATTTCATTAAAATGCAAGCAAATGGGGTTCTATTCAAGACACTTGGGTCTCTCTGCTCAGGTGGCCAAAGAAACTGAAGAAACAAAACATGCTGTTTAAGTGCCAGAAGCTAGAAAACCCCAAGCAGCTGAGTTGAATGAAAGTCTGATGCTTAAGGGAAAAGTCAAATCCAAACTCTCCTCCACATGTTCCCAACAACTGCACCACTACAGTCTAAGTACTTTCATAAATCATACACTTCTGGGCATTTGCAGCCCATGGAAATGATAACGGGGTGGGTAGCATTCCAGCCCCATGGAAATGGCTCCTGAGTTGCCGCTCAATTCTCCAGTCATTCCCAAGCCCTTCCCTAGTTGGCTAGAAGAGTCCGCAGGAACAATGTGCAGCCATTCACGGCACAGCTCTGCGGGAAGCCATCTCCACTGACAGGCCAGCTCGCAACTGCTTACCTTTAATATCCGGGTGGCTGGAGAGCTGTTTGAGAACTAGAAGAAGACAAAGAAGAGACTGGCATCAGTACAGCTGTCCATCTGACCTGGGAGGGCCAGGGCTTTTCACCTGAAACCCAGAAGCTGAGGTTTACCTTCAGCTGTCAGGTTAAACTCAGCAGTCACTTTGCCAAAACTGTTCTTGATGCAGCAGTTATAGAGACCCTGGTCCTTCTGACTGGCTTGAACGATGGCCAAAGACACAGCAGAATTGTCCCCTGCGCTGTAATAGGGGACATCAATATTCACACACTTTGTCATTCTAACGTTTCATTTTCCTAATACCCTGACAGAAAAACAAGCTAATGTTTTCTTGCCTTCGTGTTTTCAGCCAATGGGCTGGGTAAAGAACAAGATGCTGGTCACCTAAGTAACGTGTTCATCCACAGGGAAGGACGGTTAGAATTTTATTTAATGTACTCATTCCAACATCTGATATGAATACACAGAAACTTTTGAGAGTTTAAATGCCATCAGTAGAGCCGAGGATGGGAATTGTAAATGTTGGGGCTGTCAGCAACACATCTGCTCAGAATTCACTGTAGATGAACACATCTGCTCAGAATTCCTAACTGAGGTTTCCTATGCTTGAAAGAAATCTGGTACTCCAACCCAAACCTAAACACAGACACAATGCGAATGCTTATAGCAAAAGAATGCTTTGCTTTCCTAAGGTCCCTTTTAGATAGTACAGCCCCTTAGTGCATCCCACCCAGTAATGCTAGGTCTCAGACACTGTACTACCAATATAAGAACTAGTGGTGGTGGTAATGAGGGTAATGAGGGCGATGAAGCTAATGCGTGTTGAGCACTTGGTGTGCACTAGGAATTCTGCTAAATCGCTGAAGGGTCTATTTTATGTCATCCTCAGAAAACCTAATTCGAGAAGTACAATTACTACCCTCAGTTCACAGACAAGAAAACGAAAAGTGAAAAATTTAAGCAAATGATCTTGATCTCACTAAGTTACCTCCCTAAGAAATCTATGAATCCTGCCCTAAAGTCTGGAATAATTTGAATGATGATTGTAGCCACAATATTTATCCAAAGTTTCAAACAAAAAACTTTGCAAAAAAATGATATTCAAGTAGTGTTCTAATTTAGTTCTATATAATGAATTTTGTTAGACACTCACTAAGATTTTCTGTCTCTGTGTGTGTGTGTGTGTGTCCAGTGTACATTTCAATCTGGATTCATTTCATAGTTTAGTTACAAAAATCCAATTATAGTATCTTCAATTTGTCTCCATTGTATGTCTAACAAAAGTGTTCATTATTCATTGAGTTTTCAATAGATTTCAAGTTTCTGATTTATACATGTGTCTTCTGGAATATAACCATGGCTTTGAACAAGGACAACTAAATTGTAATACTCCCTTTACTGATGAGGCTTCTAAACATATCCAGAATGTATGGTTATGGCTGGATGTAAAAGAGTCCTGTTCTAAGTGGAAGACTCTCTGGTAGGGCAGTAAAACTCTGAATTAGTGAGAAAGGATTGTGGCATGTCACCCAGGGCTCCACAGACAAGTACACTATTTCTTGGTATTCAAATGGGTGCTCAAGATGCCCCTAGAAGATTGGAGCTAAACTGAAAGGACTGTCTCCAGAGCATCTTACTTGCTGCCTGATAATTCTCTGATACTTGCCACAGAACCATGAAGACTATTTCCTTTCCCTGTCTTGTTAGTCACTTTCCCATAGTCAGGAATAATAACCAACACTCATCTCTTAAAGAAGGAGTTTATTTGGCTCACAGTTTTTGTGGCTTCAGTTCAAAATTAGCTGGCCCCAAGGCAGAAGCAGCATGACAGAAGAGCCTGGGAGAGGTTAACTGCTCTTCCCACAGCAGTCAGCAAGCAGAGAAAGACAGAGGAGGAAGAGAAACAAGAATTTATCTTTCTGGGTTACCCTTTGTTGACTTACCTCTTCTGGCTGAGTCCCGCCTTGAAACAACAGAGTAAGGTCCAAACTCATCAACATACTAATCCACTAATGAGTATGGCACACTCATGATCACCTTACAGTTACATGAGAATTTTGTGGGGCTTTTTATATCTAAACCATAGTACCCTGGCTTCCACCCAAGGCTTTCCTCTGGGAACAGTGCCTGAAGAGCAAAAAGCCCTGGATTCCAATTCCGAGGCTACTCTTGGCATATTAGTCTTTCAGCCTCAGCTGTCTTGTGTGTGGCACTGGAAAGAACAGGATCACCTCTTAGATGTGTCTTGAGGAGTAATGTACATCAGATATGTGATGATTTAGCAAAAGACTGCATTTTGTGATTGGTCATGAGCCACTAGTGTGGGATCAATAGCATTGCTGGGCTTTCACCATGAAAGAAAATCACCTCTCTATGTCCCAAAGAAGACTTCCATGTGTTCAGTACTGGACGATTTAATGATGGGTGGCAGAGTGACAACAGTCATTGTCATTAAGGGGCATCTAGTCTGGGAGGCAACAGATAAACAGAAAATGACAATGGAAGTGAAAAGTAACTTTTACCTTTCCAGAAAGCTAAGTTTCATATCAAGTTACCCACAAAAAATGTGTATTTTTTATTAAGGAGAAATATGGCTAAATGCTGTCAGGGCATAGCAGGAGTGGTAATCAGTTGTAGAGAAAAATGCAAAAGAAACAGGTGCCTAGAGTGCAATCAAAAGTATGAACTCTGCTAGAGGGAGAGGGTTGCAACCTGGATGGAGACTGCTCCGAGAAAGGCCAGGACCCATCACAAGTCCTATGGAGCCAGGGGTGCTTGGCAGCACCCACCACATACCATCCAGCCTGGGCTGAGAAGTCCTTCCTAAAACTATGCAGTGAGATCCTGCCTTCAGTGACAGCCAGCCTATCATTTGCTGAGTGTCCAGCAAGAGTGATGTGATCTGTGCTCCAAGACCTTGCTCAGTGGCCAGCCAGCTCACTCTATGAAGACTCTTTTTAGGACACTTAGAAGCGCCACTCTCTCCTAAGTGGAGAGAGGCAATTGGAAACACTGGACGGGACCAGACAGAGATCTCCATGGAGCCAGGACAAGTAACTGCTACCCAAGCAGGAAGAACATACCTCTACTTTCTTCTGTTTCTTCAGTGCCCTGAGCCACAGAAAAGTTTTCTGACAATGAACTTCCAAACTCGCTTGTAAAGTATTCAAAACTTGGACAAAGAGAGGGAGTGGTTGCATGTCCCTTGAAGGTCACCATTTAGCCAGTTTGCCACTGGTTAGTTATAAGAGAATGTTCTTGTGCTTGACTGTGCTATTCACCATTTACAGAACCCCTCCAGCCAATCCTCAGTGATGAGTTAACTTGTAGGTTTCCGTGCAATAGAAAAGATAACCTCCAAGATTTCCAATCTGTCTAACATTGACCAGTTTTATAACTATTTAAAAATTTATTTCTACATTCCTTTGCCTGATTGACTATATAAGTTTCTGTTTCTCAATTGCTCATTTGAACAGCTTCACATCTTATATTATCTGATGAGTGCAAGAACTTTGCTGCATGCTCATATCACACTTGAGAGATTGCACCTCTCTGAAAATTATACTTTGATGGGGTATTGTTTGGATGTTGACTGTCCCTGAAAGGTCCCCAGCATGGTGCTTTTTGAAGGTGCTATAGACCTTAGAAGAAGTCTGCAGCAGGAGGTCCTTAGGTCACTGGAGGTGACCCCCAAAGGGCATCAAGGGACCACAGCCCTTTCTTCTGTTTCCTAGCCATGAGGTAAGCAGATTGCTTGACCACATGCTCCCTGTCATTGTCTTCCAGAGCCCCAACCAGAGGCCCAAAGCTCAGGACTTCGGACAGGGCTCGCCAAAACTGTGAGCCAGATAAACCGTTTCTCTTTACAAGTTAGTTGTCTCAGGTATTTCATTACAGTGGTAGAAAGCTAACATAAGATAGTGAAATATTTCGTGGAGGAGCATGTACAAAGAAACACTCTGCTAGAAGTAGAGCTGAGAGAAATTTTCTAATATTTGAAAGAATGTGAATGGTCTTTTAATACACAAAACATTTATGACTTCCAAATATTTTCAAGTGTAAGTGTGGAGAAAGCAAATAGGTTCAACTAAGCTACTGCCAACAAGAAATGAAATGAACATCACAGAGAATTTAAAGATCTTTCACTCATCCCCACCCCCCATTAGCAAGTGGGAACCAGAGATCTCAGCATCTCTTGCAAGGTTGACTATATGCAATATAGCAGATAAGGGGGATTTTCTTCTGCCATCTCTTTGAAGGCAAATATTTTTATCACTGTTTTGCTTTGCTCTATTCAATATTCTGTTTTGATAAATTCTATAGTGTTTTGTATTTCCTTTGATTTTGCTATATCTGATTGAAAGAACAACTATTGTCAAGATAACAAGATATACTATGGTATCTATTACTGTTATCCCAGTAACCTGCTGTAAAGTTCTGTACCAATTTCACTACACTGTCTCAATTGGCTTTCTTCCATCTTGTTCTGTTGTATTTTACTACCTTCAAAATAATAAAAAAATTAAAATTAAAAAAAAGACCTTTCAACCTTACTAGTGACATATACTCCCTAGTGAGAAGTTAGGTTTTTATAAATATGCCTCAAATAGAAAAAGAATCTGGAAAATTTAAATACCAGTTCAAAGCTTAGAGAAAGACTAGTTAATTGAAAAACACTGAAACCTCTGGTTAACTGTTCTTGAATGACAACTTCAGTAAATAATTAAAATGAATAATTAGTACTGTTTGACAAAGTTTTAGGAAACTCCTTGATTTAAAAGCCAAGATACTTCTTTTACACTTTAATTCTTTTTAAACCATACATAAGTCAGGCAGAGTAAAGGTGACATTTTAGGTCAAACAGTTATTATACCAATCATAATCCAATTGGATTTTCTGGAGTGAGGTAAATAGAAGTGAAACTATAGCTCAAGACTTCCAAGGCTGCATTTAGGGAATAATGTTTCAAGCAGACATTGTTTAATTTAATTAATAGGAAAGCACAGATTTTCTCACTCTTTCAGTCTACTTGGGACACCTCGTTTGGCAGAGCTAAGCTTCTTCTATAAGTTGCGTGAATTATGCTGGTTTCCACTGAACCTGTTGATTTGTTTCCAGAGTGTACCAGATAAAGCAAGAAGGAGCCATAAGCCAGACTCACCCCACACAAGTCTTCTTGGCAGCGATTTTCATTCTTACCTCTCTCTTCTATCTCCTCTCTTGGGGACCCAGAAATAAATGAGTCTTCCCATCTTAAAGAGGGCTGCTTGTCATCCTCGGTAGCTGCTACTTCTCTGTAACTTCATGGATTGTTTTTCAAGTCCCTTGCTTAGCTTTATTTGACCTTTGTCACATTAATGGGAATTCATGAAACAGTAAACATACCTAAGCAAAATATATAGACTTCCGGAAGACAGTTCTTTAACCTAGGTGTCACAGACCCTCAGGCTAGAACATTATTTGATGTGTTTCCTCATTTTAAAATTCTAATGAAAGGTTCTGAGACTTCTTAAGAACACAGAACTCAGGGTGGCAGAACCAAGGAAAGAACTTTCCATGGTATTCCCTGTGTAGACATCTGCATTCCATTCTTACATTGCTCAATTTGCTTGAGCAAATCTGCCTCAATTTGCCTTTTCACTCTCTGTAATTTATTCTTTTATTTTACAACTACACTAAGAAACAAGCAGTTAACAATTGCAAAAAGCAACCAGGAGCCAATATCCCACCTTCTTTGCAGCTGGACTATTAACTTGGAATCTTTTGTCCACCAGATAATAGAATCTTCATGAATTTCTGCAAACTGGCAGCTCAATTTTACATTTCCAGAGTGGTCAGGGAACATCTCTGCTTGGATCTTTTTCAATAATACTGGAGCTAGAAACAAGAGATTTGTGGGTCAGTATAGGCAAAAGACTTTCCCATTTCATCTCATTTAATTCTTAACAACAGTTCCAGGGACAGAGATGATACCCCAATTTATGAATGAGGAAACTGAGTGTGTGATGAGATATGACTTACTTAAACATAAACAGTAGGAAAATTAACAACTCAAGGTAACAGAAAACTCCTTTTCATTACTTAAAATTCCTAAGGCAAAGTCTGTAATGTTCAAAGTGAAATAGAACTAGAGAAAAATTTTTAAAGGAGTGGAAAAAAATTTTTAAAGTACAGGGAAGAATACAAATATATATATATATATATATATATATATATATATATATATATACCCAAGGAAAATAAAGATGCTTTAAAAAAAATGGGAATTGAACTCAGGATCTTGCACTTGCCAGGCAAGCTATATCCCTGGCCTAGATGCTTTCAGGTAATTACCACATGATTAAGATCAAAAGTAAAACTTGAAACTCAAGAGTAGAATAAAATCTGGATTATTTAAGTAGCTGTGGTTAAGCCCCACAGATGTAAAAGGCTATTAAAAAATAAATTATTTGTTGAATAACATTCATCCATTGTCCTCCCCATCCACCCAGTCACTGGTGTCTTTGCTGAAGATGGACTGAAGTAATGTCTGATGTTAGTCTCACTGCAAAGAAGCATCCACTTGAATGAAATAGGAACCATAGGAAAATGATGCCCGTAGATGGGGCTGAGACTTTCGAATGTCATCTCTCATTTTTCAACAATGATGAGAGTTCGGCTTGCAGATCAAATGTGTAATTAGTCAGAGCAGCCAGTGGGCGGCAGCATAGACATTAGAACAAGATAAGGAAGTCCGTTTGGTCAAGCTACTAGAATGATTTGGTAAACAGTGAAATTATTGGAAACATTGTGTCAGTTTATTACAATCCAAGTTCCATAGCCACACAGCAAAGAATGCATCATACGAACACTATGTAATCCACAGTTAAATATCAATATGGAGAATTTTTTTTTACTACATTTTCTCAAAACCCACAACCGTGCAATAGTTGATCTGTTAAGCGACTTCCCACTTTTCCAGCAGAGATTTGAAATAGTTGATCTGTTAAGGGAACTTCCTGTTTCCTAGAGGAGATCTGGAAAGCAGACTGCATGTTTAAAAGATAATTCTGTCCCAGGGAAGTGGCAATGGACTGGTTGGGTACCAAACCCCTCAATCAGAGAGTAGCTGAGACCACTAACAATATTACAGGAGCTAAGTGCAGCATCCAGAGGTGAAATTTACTAACTCTCTACTGATGGCAAGCCTCATTTTGGTTCATTTGTCCCTGCAGCTCCCACCCTGGCTGAGATTCATCAGATACACAGCTTTGACTGCTTCGTCTAGGAATTTTGACCAAGCCTACTTCCTCGTCTGGGCTGTTTCCTCATAGATCCTTCCAGTTCTACACAGTAGCAGTCTTCATGGGTGATTTGGGAACAAGTAAACGTTCTTAAGGCTGTTGCACGTGTTGAACACAAAGACCATTTTGAGGGGGAGGGAAGGGTGTAAAATATGTGCATATCTGAATGGTAGGCTTTGGGAGACAGAAAGCTGATTCTGGCAAGGGGCCCTGGGACCTTGGGAAGGATCTTGTGAGAACGAGAAGTAGAAATGCAAAAGAGCAAAGAGACTTAGGAGTGTCGCTAGGACTGGCCAAATGTGGAGGGAATCTAAGAGATTTTTTTAGGTACATATGAAATTTTCATTGTCTAAACTTTGGTTGCCAAAAATAAAGATAACTCCATGGTTATTTTTTCAGAATCACCCAAATCACATCCACCTACACCAGTGATGTGGTAGAGGAGGTATTACATTTGGGACACTCTGGGAAGGACAGGATGGATACCAGAGTACTGGGTATACACAGTCAAGGTGCCACCAGGCTCTGGAGCATACTACCTGGAGCAGTGATGAGACCCAGGTCTTGTAAAAGCCACTGCCTCCAGAAGGAATGAGAACTGAAATTTCTGTGGCTAAATGGAAAAACAAAAATGACAAGCCTTTGAGTGCTTGCTAGTAAAGTACATTCTTAAAGAATTTGTCACAGATACCTATAATGGACAATTAGAAGATAATAAGTCAAAAAGAAAAAGCAGGTCATGGTCAAGGTTAGACCCTAAAAACACTACTGTCCCAAATAGTAAATGCCAAAAGAAAATCTTTTTTCTTTTCTTGTCACTTCTCATCTGTGTTGGTTCTTATGGATGAGTGCATACAGAGGATTCTTATTAGATAAATCCTCACCATACTCATTACCATAACTAATTGGGGTCACCCTATAAAATAGCATGTCCTTAATAAACTAGTGGCCATGGAGTCATTTACAACTCAAGTAAAAGGTCTCTCAGTGGAACAGCCTACACTGCCTTGTCATTAGAGCAGAAAGCTGAAAGCTGAAAATGTGGCTGCCAGTGTTCCAGCCACCTGTTCTTTCTTTCCCTAGCAAGGAAATGCCCACACCTCACCAGAGAGTTCAGCCCCAGGGACAACTCCTCCACAGCTGGGAAAAGATGGCAGGGGAAGGATCCAGGTGTGAAAAAGCCACACCTGAGTCTGTTTCACTGTTGATTCAGAGGGACTCAGGTGAGTCCCCTGGTTGCTCCCATAGCAAATAGCTTCTACCCTCCAGTCAGGGCAGGCTGAGTGTGCAAGAACCACTCTTCTCAAGCTAGGTTGGCACCGCACTAAATCCAAAACAATGATCTTTGTCTGAAATAAGTTCTTATTTTATGAGCATAATGCTAAGCATGAAAGTTGCATTTCAATTTAATAATACTTTTACAAATGCCAGGCACCTTTCCTATTGCTTTGCATTTTGATGCTGGGATGAGTCTTATTATCAGCATCTCTGTTTTTGCAGGTGAGGAAAAACAGGTTCCCAGATGTGAAGCATTTACCCAAGGCTGCCCAGTGTCTGCTGGAGGCCAGACTTGGACTCAAGCGACTGAACTACTAATCTATGCTGGAATCCACCATGTTATAGCTTCTTCTCCGAGGGCCTCAAAACACCTGCAAAAACCTCTGCTCTGAATCTGCTCTCAAAGATTCTCCACTGCCCGGGCAGCACTGGGAATAGCCCTTCACTGCCATGTTGAGCTGGTCTGGGCTGGACAAGTCTTCAGCTGTCACTACTCTGAGGCCTCTGGCAGGGCTGTCCCCACAAGGCCACCACCCTTAGTGCCTGCTTGCCCCGCCCCCTCCCAGAATGCTGCACTCCCTGCCTGGGCAGCTGCTGGTACCTGGGAGAGGCGGTGCTAGGCTCAACACAAACTTCAAAAGCAGCAAGTCCCTGGATCATCCTCTTTCCTAAAAGTATGCTGAATAATCATAGATAAGAATTCTAAATACATATTCCCCACTGGGCTGAAACCTTTTTTAAAAAATATTGATGTTGGCTGGGATTTAATTCAGTGGCACAAGTACCTGCCTGGGAACCAAGAGATCATGAGTTTGATCCCTGGTGCAAAAAAAAAAAAAAACAAAAAACTGGTGGTTTTGTGTGTGTGTGTGGGGGGGGGGTACTGAAGAGATTGAACCCAGGCCCTTTGCACTGAGCTACACATTTGCAGACTTTTTTATTTTTACTTTGAGACAGGTCTTGTTAAGTCTGTATTGCCCAGGCTGGGCTCAAACTTGCAGTCTTCCTGCCTCAGCCTCCCAAAGTGCTGGGATTGCAGGCTATGTTACACACCTAGTTGCTTCATACTCTTTAGATATGTTTAAAAATATGGACTAGCCAAGCATTTTAGAGCACACCTATAATATCAGCCCTGGCAGACTGAGACAGAAGGAGCTGCCCCAAATTCAAAGTATACGAGCCTGAGCTATATAGTGAGTTCAAGGCTGGCCTGAACTGTTTAGTGAGACCATCTCCAAAAACAACAAAAATATGTGGACTGAGGTCCTTGATTATTCCCACCTTCATGACATGGTTTTGTTTTTAATTCTTTTAGCAACAAGGGCAGAGGATCCATTTGAAGCAGGCAGAAACAAAAAACACCAGCATCCCAATTCAAGGATTTGGGTTAAGAGAGGAGAAAATTCCTCCTTTAGATCCAAAAGAGCCAGAGCTTTCCTCACTAGCAAGTACGGTCGCTGTCCTTGCTGCAGTATTTTCTGTTCTGACATCTGCCAGGTGGCACAGGAAGGGAAGGGGAGCTCTGATGTGGAAGAGCTAGTTTCTGGCTGAAGAATGAATTTGGGGCTGAATCGAATCCCTAGGCAAAGTAAGAAGTAACTGCAATTTAAAGGACTTTTGCATTTCACTAGGCCTGAAATCTAAACAAAGACCCCAAAGGCTAGATATATTAGTGGGAAGGATGAGTTGGAAGGAAATTTTAGACTTAAATTTGAAAGAGAAACCAACTGAAGGGTTTCAACTGAGTCTCAACTGAGCCATTTTTCAACGAAAAACAAGGATTAAAGAGGAGCATCCCAATTTGTTCCAAAATATTTCTTTTCATAAATCCTGCCTAGTGTGTGGTCTATTTAATTATATTAATTAGTTCCACTGATTAATGCTTGTTCCTCTCTTTTAAATAGATTGTTTTAAAAGGATAATTAAACACAAAGACATCTTAAGCACACTCCCATCAAACACACCTACAGGAAGCCTTTAGCAGCAATTCTCAGGTGTGCTGTTCCTCACCTGGGAAGTTAGGAGCGGTGTAGATTACTTTGTGTATTTGTATATGTATACACTGGGGATTGAACCCAGGGCTTTCACACATTTCTAGTCTTTTGTTTCTTTTTCAGACAGGGTCTTGCTAATTCACTAAATCACGCAGGCTGGGCTAGAATTTACAATCCTCCTGCCCCAGCTTCCCAGAGAGCTGGTGTTACAGGCTTGTGCCACCACATCTGGTTTAGAAGTACAAATTTTTGAGCCCTACTCATCCCTCCCTTGAATCAGAAACAATGTGCCCCAGCAGTCTGCATTTTAACAAGCTGCCAGTGATCTTGATACGTGCAGAGGTGTGAGATCATGGACCTAACAGCTTAAGGCACTTGGTCACCACCATCAGATGTCCACATGATGGACACTGGCCTGAACTGCAGAGGACTCAGGAGGATGTAAGAACTTTACACCTGGTCTTATACATCCAAACTTCAACAAAGATAGAAGCAACAGAGCCTCACCTTTTCCTTCTCTTTTGCAAGGTGACTTTTTGGGCTCTTTTTTCTCATCAGTGTGTGACAATGATTTTTCAAGTTTAGGAATCTTTCTAAGAAGACTTGAGTTTTTTCTGGCATTTTCCTTCTCTTCCAATTTCAGTCTCAAGGCTGCCACCCTGGACAGTAATTTCTTCTTCACTCCCTCAGCTAGATGTCCACTTCCTGGAGTTTCTGGCTTCTTCTTGACCTCTTCTGACCTGGGTACTACTGGTTGAGCCGCCTGTAATTTGCCAATCTGTGAGGCCCCGTGGCTGGGCTTCTCCTTCTCCCTTGGCTTTTTCCCGCTGCTCAGGGTGGAGCCCTTTTGCTCCTGCAGGAACCCGGGGGATTTCTCTGACTCACATTCTCCTGAAATGAAAGCCAGAGTCATTGACGTGGAGCCAGCTAAGCTTGGCAGGTTGGGCTCCCCAGCCTGAGGCTTCTCTCTTTTCAGATCCTCAATTCTACAGCTTATTGGAAAGCGTGTGATGTTCCCTTCAGGAGATGAGATGCAAGGCAGTTGCATAAGATCACTAGCAGAGGACGCAAGCTTCTTAAATTCATTCTCAATAATTCCCCTTTCCTTTGAGTAAGAAAATACATGCTGATGGTTATGGGGCTCAGCCAAGTCATTTGCAAATTGATCATGACTTTGGCTGATGGAGTTGTGAGAATCAACTCCAGAAGACACCTGAGTCATCACGGTAAGACAGTTAGCAGGAGATGAAGTGAGGGAAATAGATCCAGCTTTGTTCTCATTACTTCGTTCAGCCTTCTCTGAGCTTCTGTCACTGCCTGCTTGTATTTGGCCAAGGCTGCAGGCACTTGGAATTCTTTGCTCACCTGCATCAGGACATGAATCTTGCCAGATGGCAGGCTGGACTTCCACTTTTGTTTCACTATGTTGACTTTGTTCAGCTTCTACTCTCTTAATGTCTACTTGGTCTGGGTTGATTCTGTTTTTGTTTGGAATGGTCTCCTCACTGTTTTGGGGACATGGAATTTGCAGAATGGCAGGTTGGACTTCTACTCTCTGATCCAAATTTCCATCAGTCAATTTTCCCCCCTCTCTGATGACCTCCAGTGTGAGATCAGAGGGCCTAAGTTTCCCAGCCCTGGGGCACTCTATCCCACCTGTGTCATCAATGGGATCAACAGAGGACTCCAGGATGCCAGGCAAGGCCAGAAACTGTTTAAAGGAGGCCAAGTGATCCACCTGGACCTGGGTTTCCACCTGGTCTTGACTCATGCTGTTAGCATTTTCCTTCCACCCAGTTCCAGAAACCTCTGATAATGAATCTGTGACCCACAATTCCTTTTCATCAACGGTGTCCATGGATGAGTCCAGGAATCCTGGTTGGTTCAAATCCTGAGAAGAAAGACTCTTCTGCTGTGTGGTGCTGGCAGGCACACTGCCCTCATGGGTCTCCCTGTGGTCAGCAAGGGCTGAACCAGTCTCATCCTGAGGACTGGGGACCAAGACTGCCATATCTGAGCGACCCTGTTCAGGCAAGGCAGCATCTGCCTGTGGAGCATCAGGAAGAGCCTGGGGCCAGTCAGGGACTATGTGACTAGATTCTGCCTCCTGGTACTCACGCTCCATTACTTGTGTTGGTCGCCAGATTTCAGAAATAGAAGCTTCTAGGGTAATAATCTTCAGCTTCTTGCCCAATTTCCAATTTCCTTGTCCAGTCTCTTCAGATTCCTCCGGCAGGATTTCAGAGAATGATGGAACATTGCTTAGTGCCTGGCTGCCTTTTTCTACCATTGCTTCTGCCACCATGGACACATCTGTCCCCAGGCCTGATCTATGCCCTCTTCCATCTCTGCAGTTCACGAGGGAGTGTTCTAAGGGCACCAGGTTAGCTTTGTGTTGTATCGCAGATGTGGGGAGCAAACTTTCTTGGAAATCATCTGCTAAAAAAGAACCCTGGTGGAACTGGCTCTCTGGTTTGAGTCCTTTCTCTGTTTCACTTCCTTTTTCTTGGAAATCCTCTTCAAGGCTTTGGTCTGCTCTGACTACAGGCTGGCTCTTATTTCTAGCCTGGTTAGAAGTCTGAAGAAGAAAATTGTTACAGGAGCCCTCTCCCTCTGGGAGCAGGGGAGCACGGCTGCCACAGACTCCAGACACACTGGAGGCCAAGCAAAGTAACTCTTCAGTAGATTCAGTTTTGAGGCCACTTAAAACATGACCTAACTGTCCACTGGAAGGAAATTTGGGGTTATTTTCATCTGGTGCCCAAGGTGAATTCTCCTGTGCACCACTTGAAAGGTTGTTCACAGAAACTGAAACAACATATTTGGCTGGGTGACCTTTGGTGGCAGCAGTATCAGCTGGTAGGCCCTCAGTCTTTCTGGTCTCTTGTAGACACTCAGTATTAACCATTACTGCTGTTAAAGACATTGGCTTCTCCTGAGGTAAATTCACAACTGAACTACGGCTGGCTGGGGTGTCTGTGGTGATTGAGGCACATATCCTAGGACTCTCATCACTTTGTCCAAAGTGTACAAAAGAGTTTTTCTCAACAGGAAGGGGCTGAGCTTTCCCAACCCACCCTGAGTGCTGTGGGCTCGGCCTGTTCCAGTCAGTCGATGCTGTGGAGGACAAGATGGCAGTGGAATTCTCCAACTTGGCTAGATTTTCCCTTCTGGCACTTTTGGTGACCTCCTGTGACATGTTCCAAGTAAAAGTACTGACGAAAAGAGGCGACTCTGCTGTGTTTCTATCCTTGCCGCTGTCGCCTGTGGACTGTGGAGACTCAGAACCTTGTGTCTGGAAAAGAACTGCCAGTGTCTTGTCATCGGGAGCATATAAATCATATACTTTGCTTTGACCTTCTGTCAGCTCAGAGTCCACGGAGCAAATATCTTGAGGCAAATATTTATCAACTAGTGTTCCAACAGGAGAATCCATGGTATCATAACATGTTCCTTGGTCACTGGCTTCAAAACACTGCATCACACATGCTGCTGCTCTGTCTCTAGACCCACTGCACACATTTTCCAAGGTGAAAGCGGTATCTATGGGCTTAGGAGAAGCAACAGAGAGGGCCTCAGGCTCCCTAGGCTCAGTGCTAGCATCTTGGGGGTGATGCACTGAGAGCACAGCCAGGGACATATTTCCACCATTAGTTTTTGGGGTACTTAGCTCAAGTTGTAGGTCTGCCCAGGAACCCCCAGTTGTGGTGCTGTTTCTTTCTTGTTTTTCTTCCTGCTGTGGACCTTGGGGACAGCTTTCTACCTCCAAGTATTGGGCCAGTGATGCATCTTCCTTGTGGATTCTTCCTGTGTTGGAAAGGAATTTCTTTGTGGTCCCTGTGAGTGGAGGCTCCTCCCCAGTAGGCTCCAAGAAAGCTGGCATCTGGCTGGGAAAGATTCTTTCCCTGACCGTTCCCTGAATTTGCACCTAGGAAGATGAAAAGTGGTATTAATAGAATTGTTCCTGGGAGATCCCACAATGGGACATAACTGCAGTCCCAAGAGTGTTAATCCTCGATGACTGTAATAATGAATAACAAGAGGAGCAGGAATGACTGAAATCTAAACATTAACCTCAAACTCTCTCTATCTCTTAGGAACTTCTCAGGAAACTGAAGATTTCAGCAATTATATGTTCCAGGAGGTCCCTGTGCAAATTTGCCATCATGACCAAAATGCTTCCTGGCAATTATGACTTATTTAGTGATCTTTTTTTACTCTTTCTGAGGAAAAAAGATAGAAAATAAATCAACTGTCAATTTGATCTAATACGTCACAAGAGCTGTGTTCATCTTTCTAGGATGATACATTTCACATGATTGCTATAAATGAAATATATAATACCTGGAAAGTAGAAATAAGCAATCTTTGTTCTCAGACTATGACAGCTTGCTGGTAATAATGTTTCTAAAGAACAGAAAGAGACCTGTTCTTTGATCCTACTTCCAATGGGGGAATGGAGTTATGATTGCCAATCATTTTGTCCAGAAAAGGTTATACAGAAACACTCCTGGACTTTTTAAAATTTTATTTTATGAGAACAAAGAACAAAATTTCATAACAAAATAGTAAGAGAATAACAATAGCTAATGCATTGTGTATAATTTTAAAAGCAGTTACTCAGAGTATAAGACAAAGACTCCTTTACAAAGAAGAAACAAACAGATAATAGCACAAAGCTTTCAAAAGAGGTTCTGAAGTAGGCAGCCACCTCCACAAGACATAGGGGATTCAGGACTGTTTAGGTTGTTGAGAAAGAAGAGAGAGGAAAAGAGGAAGAGAGGAAGTGAGGAAAGGAGAAGGGTACGGAGAAGAAATCTCACAACCTTAGGCCGGAATCCATCGTGGCCCTATCTGGGTGATGTACGATATTGGATGTTGTTCAAAAAGCAGCCAACTCTGACTAAATTATGGTCTCTTGAAACTTTTAGGCCAACACAAGCCAAAGCTGAAATGTCTGTGTACTCAGGGGGCTCCAAATCCCTGAAGATTATTTCCACAAACCACCTGTGAGAATGGGTCTTCCTACGTGGGCATCAATGTCTGTACCAACTGCCAGTGGGAAACAGGACAACTTACTCTCTCTTCTCTCAACGTTTCCCCAAGCTGTTGCCCACTAATCATTTGTCTCATATTTTCTGTTTTTTTAAGCTACACTGAGATTCATTTAACTCCAAGATGGCATGGAAGGCCAAGAAGGAAGTTCCTGCCCCTCCCAAAGCAGAAGCTGAAGTAAAATCTCTGAAGGGTAAGAAGGCGGTGCTGGAAAGCATCAACACCCACGGAAAGAAGATCTGCATGTTGCCCACCTTCTGCCATCCCAGGACACTGGCTCCAGAGGCAGCCTAAATACCATGGGGAGTGCGCCCCCAGGAGAAACAAGCTTGACCACAGAGGCATCATCAAATCTCCCTGACCATGGAGTCAGCATGAAGAAGGCAGAGGATGGCAACATACTCATGTTCACCGTGGATGTCAAGGTCAATAAGCACCCAGATCCAACAAGCTGTGAGGAAGCTCTGTGACATTGACATGGCCAAGGTCAGTACCCTGATCAGGCCTGATGGGAAGGAGAAGGGATGTGTGACCGGCTTTTGATCACAACACTTTGGACATTATCAACAAAATTGAGATCATCGAAACTGAATCCACCTGGATATTTCTAAATACACAATTTTTTTTCACCATAAAAAACTCTGCTAATTGAACAAGAAGAAAGTTAGCATGAACTCTACACTGGCTGGCATCATTTATTTAACAAATATTTATTGACTCTCTCCCATGTACTAGAAGTGTTCCAGGCAATGGAGATACAAAACAGGCAAACCCTCATCTGCAAGGTGCTCTCATTCTATGTTGTATTCGAGGCTCAGTGTAGTGATTAGCACATAGTAGGTGTTTAATAAGTATTTGTTAGAAGAATTAATAAATGAATGAATTAGGTACTGACTGAGATAGCTTCACCTAAGGTCACCCATTAAAATTCTGTATTTAAAAGGGATAATTATCGATGGTTCAAATGCTGGTTTACTCTCTTTCTAAATCTTTCATTTCCCTGATGATAGTAAAATGGAAAAGGGAAAACAAGAAAGATAATTTCAGAGAAATAAGAGAATGGACTTTTTTGAGTGTCAAAGAAACTGGCCATGGTGGTGTGTGCCTGTAATTCCACTATGCTGAGAGGTTAAGGCAAGGAAGTCCTAAGTTTGAGCTCAGCCTAGGCAACTTAGCAAGACTCTGTCTTAAAACAAAAAGTAAAAGACAAGCTGAGAGTATGGCTCAGTGGCACAAGTACCTGCCTGGCAAGTACAAGGTCGTGAGTTCAATCTCTGGTACCAAAAATAAATAAATGGAGTGTGAAAGTCTTGGGTTCAATCCCCAGTACCAGATATATACGAACAAATATCAGAGTTCAGTAACAAATGAAATATACAGAAATCTTTGTTCCCTGAAATGGTTTCCTCTATGTATCTGAAAGTCTGTAACACAGAAAGACAGTATTCTTTTTACTAGTTATTTTGGTTCAGAGTTTTTATGAGCTATAGCACAAATATACCTAATTTTTAAGCACAAAAAGCATGGGCAGCTTCCTGGTCATGATTGAGATGTGTAGAGTCTGCCCAATCAAAAATATTACTACCAGCTGGGCACAGTAGTGCATTCCTGCCCTTCCAGCTACTCAGGAGACTAAAGCAAGATGATCACAAGTTCAAGGCCAACCTATGCAATTTAGCAAGACCTTGTCTCCAAAATAAAAATTTAAGAGCACTGGGGATATATCTCAGTGGTAGAGCATTTATCTAGCCTAGAGCACTTACTTAGCCTAGGTCCTAAATTCAATTTCCAGAACCACAAAAACAAAAATCACCCCTACCTGTCTCAGTCATTTCTATTTTGTCTGAATTGACACTATTTTTGTCAGTCCTTTATTTAAGGACTTGCTGTCATCACAGTCTCATCGGTGCCAGTAGACACTTATGGAGTAGCTGCCACATGAAGAATTCTCTGCCAGGCACCAGGCAATATTTTCTCCTATTGTCTTTGTGGTACCTACTAAGATGATACCTTTATTATTACCACTCATTGTTGATGAAGCAGCATATTACCTAGGCTGAAACCTAGACGAGACTAACGTAAAGAAAACATGAAATGCAAGGCAAGTAAGTTCTAATTAGAGTGAATTTGGTCCCTGGACTGTGTTTTCCTAATATCATACCTTGATCTATAAAATTGTCATGTTTCTCTTTCTTTTAAAATAAAATCCCACTTTAAAATACCTTAGTGAAGCCCCACATGCATAGACATATGGTGATTCCTTGACTACTTAAATTCACCCCTCTGACAAACATTTAGTGAGTATCTACTGTATACCAGGTACTATTCTAAACACTGAGAAAGCACAGTGAACATAACAAAGATTGTTGGTCCTTGGAAGTTAGAGTCTAGCAACAAACCATATAACTGGTCCATGCTGATATGAAATCCCATACATTTTATTTTAAGCAATGGGATTTTTTCAAAGTATAGCCTTAATAGCCCAATTCCTACTTGTCAAGGCTTATAGCATCAGTTCTAAGAGTAGGTTGCGTGGACCTCATTTAGCAGCCAGCCTGAACAGAGAGGAAAACTAGGCTTTTTGGGGGTTTTTTTTTTGGTACCAGGGATCAAAATCACAACCTCGCACTTGCCAGGCAGGCACTTATGCTGCTGAGCTAAATCCCCAGCCCAGACTAGGCTTTCTGATGAGTTAGGGGTAGCCCTCTTACCCAAGAGATGACAAAAGGAAGACTAGCAAACACTGCTGCTCCCACTTGACTACCCCCTTCATGGAATGAGTGATAAGACTGAAGGGGGTTTGTTGTGTGTGAAAACTGTTCTCACTCAGGTGAAAAGAAGGAATGTTTGGGAATCCAGGAGGAAGCCCACTGTTGTGTGGTGTGTGGACTGCAAGGACTGGCAGCCTGGGTTTGTAGCTCAGCTTACTGACTATGGCCCTGTTACATTACAGTAGTATATTATACTATGATCCTCTGTGAACTCCTCTAAAGCTAACCACATATATGTCAGCACCATCCTGCCAAGGGCCTGGCATAGTGCCTGGTATCCGGAAGGTACTCACCGACATTAGTTTCTCTTTTTTTCTGTAAAAAGAAAGTACACCCAAAGCAAAAAGGAAATTGAGCAGAGCTCAGAGCTCTCAAGTAGTCCACGTTCAGGGTCCCACATTTGGGGCAGATTCTATAGACGGCCATGTACCTCTCATACCAATCACAGCAGCGCTGAAGTGACAGGAAACCTCTTCCCCTTGCAGCATCTTGCCAGCGTGCTGAACTGTGCTTACGTTAGAGAATAACAGAACTCTGTTACCACAGAGCATACAGTGAAGCATGGATCCCAAGCTGAACAGTGTTAGTTGAGGACTGACATGTGAGGTCGATGATTTCAGGGATTACAAATCTCCCCAAGGTCCCCCAGTCAACAGTAGAGCCAGGATTTAAAGTCACATCTGTCTGGCTGAAAGTGTTCCTCAGAAGTTTCAAGGATTTGGAAGGAGACTGGGTCATGGGGGCACCATACTTATCAATGCACCCACTCATGGATGAGCTCAGTAGCTGCATGGGCTATTAGAAGGTGGGGCCTGGCTGAGGTGGGTCATGGGAGGAGTGACCTGGAAGGGGGCACAGTTTGCTTGTTCCAGCTCCTCTTCTTCCTCCGCCCTCCTCTCCCTCTCCTCTTTCTCCTCCTCTCCTCCTCTTCTTCTGTTTCTGTTCCTGCTCCTGCTCCTGCCCCTCTTCTCTCTCACTTCTGGCTGCCGTGAGTTGAACATTCCTCACCGTTGCCCTTTTATCATGCTGTTTCTGTCTTGGGCTCAGCCAACCATGAAATGACTTCTCTGAAAATCATGAGCCAAAGTAACCTTCTCTCTTTTAAATTACTGTGTTGGGTACTTTTTCTCCACTGATGGAAAAGTGACTAATACAGGTTACAAAGACCTTCCCAACCTACCTAATTTCCTTTCTTCTTTTCTCTCTCCCCATTGATGCTTCATCCTCATCCTCCTCCTTCTCTCTCTGTCTCTGTCTCTCTGTCTGTCTCTCTCTCTCTCTCTCTCTGTGTGTCTCTGTCTGTCTTTCTCTCTCTCTCTCTCTCTTTCATCAGTATAGATGGAATTGAGTCCACACAACTGCTACATCAATATTCTACTAATGAACTAAGCCCCCATTTTCTAATCAGAGAAGTTGGAACAAACCCTACCCAGTCACTCCTCCCACAACCCACCTCGAGCCAGGCCCCACCTTCTAATAGCCCATTCAGCTACTGAGCTCATCAGTTACTATAAAGCCAGAATTACTGAGCTCTGAGACGCTTTTGAGTATAAGATTGCAATGGTCCTCTTTATACACAACATGACTACCTCTTTATTTATCTGCTTCCTCCAAAGTTCCACAGGAAAAAAATTCTTGTTATTCATTTCTAAACCTTAGTGTATTTAGTGGGCTCAAAAAACTATGCTGCACAAATAAATAGATGAAATAATACAAAGAGAAAAATGGTAAACAACTTTCTGTTGCTATAACAAAATACCTGAGAAGCCAAGTAATTTATAAAGAGTAAAAGTTTCTTTGAATCACCGCTCTCGAGGCAGGAAGTCCAGAGTACATGACACTAGCATATGCTCAGCATCAGATGAGGTTCTTCCTGCTGTTTGTATGAGGGTGGGGAGCAAAGTATGTTGGCTCAGGTCTCTCTTCCTCTTGCTATAAGCCACTAATGGCATCAGCAGGGCCGTACCCTCATCATCTCATCTAATGCTCATTACCTCTCAAAGGCCTTACCTTCAAATACTATTAAAAAATTGATTGGGGTTTGTTTCCAACACATGGACTTTCGGGGAGCACACTCATGCCATAGGAAGCATAGATACAGTGGATACCTTACCTAAACTTTCCTTTGATCAAAATGTGATGCCTGACACAATAGCTGTCATCTTCCAGACCTGGGACACCCAGCACAAGAAGGAAAAGCCAATTCACTATGACAGAGGGCAAAAAGAGAGAAAGAATTTGCGGATTTACAGACATCATTGAGCTGCTAGTATGACAACATGACATTCTCGCAGAAGAGTTCTTGTGAACAATAAAGGTTCTTATATAGTTTAGACTACTGTCATTTTTGTTATTCTATTAAAAGTTGCTAAAATCCTCCTTATGGGTATGAGAAAAATACATTGCTGGGAGACGAAGTGAGTGCTGTGTGAGGCCTCTGAAGGCACTGGGCAGCCTCTACAGGGATTAAATTGAAGGACAGTGTCACAAAGGGCAAGAGCTGTGGTTCCCGGGAAGGGAGCTCAGGGCCTGGGCAAGTGCCAAGGGATCAAAAGGGCCTGAGGCAAGGTGAACTTGAAGTAGAGTCAGGAGGGGGGAGGGGGAAATATGAGAAGATGGGTCATCAAAGGATAGAGGCCATGGGTCTAAAGGCCAAACAGAACTACTCAGGGCCAAGACAGGCAAGCCCCTTAAACCTTTAAACTTCACCTGGGCAACACTCCAGAGGCCAACATGTCCTACCTACCATACGGTAATTTTCTTTCTCCAGCTCCTTTTTCTTTCCTTGATGCTCTTTTAATATTCTTTCTTCTTTGTCTGTACTGAATCTAAAAAGCACTATGTCCTTCACGGTTGTCTACACATCATCTATTTTCCCTGTGGTTCCAAGAATGTTTAAATGAGTTTGTCCCCAGTCCCAGCTATCTGGGGTGCTGTGGCCCTGCCCAGGAATAACCTTTCCTAAGTATCTGCTGAGCTCTCAGGGCAGGCTCAGCATCATCACTCATTGGACATTGATAGATCAACTCCATACCACCTGGGGCTGTGAAACTAAAAATAGCCAAGTCACCAGCCAAAGAAAGCTTAAAGCAAACTAGAATATTTCAAGAACTTGAGTTTATTTTTAGGAGTTACCTAGTTGTCCAGGAAAAAAAAAAAAAAAAAAAAAAACTTCACTAAAGGCTTTGAATGTTAAAATAATACATGATAAGGAGGAAGAGTGTGCTTTACTTGATAATTCATGTAACTTCTCCAATTGTGAAACTGGATTCCAAACATTCCTGTCATTTGACCAGCTCTTTTTAATTCCATGTCTTCCTGGCATATAAGACATCTTCAGCTAGCTAGGTTTGCAAGCTTATCTTGATTTCTTGGGAAAGTCTTAGCATTTGTGAAGTACCAGTGGATCTCTGGGAGAGGACAGCGTTGAGGAGCTCTGAACAAGCAGTGGTATGAGCACAAGCCAGGAATTTTCCGTGTGTTTTGGTGCATCTTGTGTGATGTGAGCTGAGCAGTAGTAATACTACTGTTACAGGCAGCAGAGTTAGAAATATTATAGGCAGTCAGAGACAGGGCTGGGCCCTCAAAGGAGCCAGAGTAGAAGTTCAGATACTTTGCAGCCTTGGAAGAGACCTCCTACTGTGAGTCAGATCTCAAGACAAAAGGCAAAGCAAATACAACTACATCCTAAGCAAGCCACAGTCCACATAGTTCTCTAATACCCGGAGGAAGTCGGGAGTCAGCATCCCACCCCTCTACAGGAAGGGTCCCTGCTGTTAAGCAGGCCTGCTTACTACCTGACTCGCTCCCCCATTTACTCCTAATTTAATCAATTTTACCTGAGCAATTAATCTTATTGGTTGTGTCCCGCCTTATGTCCACCTTGCAAATTCCCATTTTTCCCTACCTTTGACCCATCTATTCTCATGATTTTACTCTATAAAAGCCCCAGGAAAAAAACAGAGTTCTTGGCAACCCGCTCCAGAGCCCTTCTGTCTCTCTTTCAGACAGAAGCTTTCTTTCTGTCAATAAATACATTCTACTCTTTCCCTCCATTGTTCCTAAAATTCATTCTTCGATTTTAGAGAACACAAACTCTTACTGGACATAGTAAGTCGGGAGTTTCATTTCCCTTTATCACTACTAGTACTACTAATCGCTTTATACACATTAATACAGTTAATGTTCATAAGATTGCATCAATACATAGGACTTAAGAACTTTGGATTATGAATTGTTAGATACATACCACCTGTTCTAACAGAGGAGATAACTATTTAGTGGCAAAATCTCATGTAAAATCAGTCAGAAAAGTGCACACATCTAGGCTTTCCCGAATCTGGAAGTTGACTGGGAGAGTTCTGGAAAAGTTCTTATTTCCATAAAATGCCACTGGGAGAGACGTAAATATATGAGAAGATGGGACTGTAACTGCTGCTGAACATTTATGAATAGTCTGAGTTTGGCTTTTTTATTTTTGACTTTTTTTCTCCTCTGTCCTGAAGAGACAAGGACTTGGATGAGGTGAAAGAAAAGTGGGCTAAATTGATGGAAAAACAATTGAAACTCTGACCATCTGAGTTTGGTCCTGCGTTTGCTGCTACATGGAAAGTATCTTCAGAGAAGTCATAGGATCTCTCTGAATTGTTTCCCCCACAGCAAAGTAAAAGGGTTGCATAGGATCTTTTCACCTCTGACAGCTCTGTGTTCTGTGACCCACTGCCATGTAAATAGCACAAACATTAAAATGGGGTTAACCTCACCCTTCATTTGGAACCAGAGTTTCCTTTGACTCCAAAGGCTTCTAATCTTCTTGGTAGCTACCAGAGTTGTTACAGAAAATGACACAGCACATTACCATATATGGACTAATCTGAGACCAAGCTAGTAGGGGCCTTAGAGAGAGCAGGGGAGAGACCTCCAGCTAGAGAAGGGGTGACCACAAGGGGTCTGCTCTCTGGCTTTTCTGCCTCCCTCATCTCTTTCTTATGCCTTTTGATTGTCTATGCCATCTGAATTTAGCGGTGATCTTTAGGCTCATAGATCTGACCCAAGCCACTGAAAACCATCACATCCACAGAATGGAAGACCAGGAACAACGGGCCCCCCAAATTTGTTAACACTTGTGGGATATAGACCACTAGAAAGAACTAAGGAAAGTTATGACTTCTTCCCAGAAAATTTCATTTTAACCGATACAATATTGCATATAATTTCTAGATACCCACAGGTCCAAGGACCCCCTCCTAAGGGCCTGTAGTTCCTCTGAAGCAATCTCTGCTATAAGCTATAAGCCTGGGGAGAGTGTAATAGTATTTTTTACTTCCCACAGATTGAAACTTTGCTGCAGATTTTAGACTGGATAATAAGGGGAAAATTTAAATCCTACTCAGGTTCCAGGAGAGTGCTCCAAATCAGTATCTCTCTTTACAGTTTATAGAACTTGTGAGCAAAATCAAAACTGAGGGTAGTAGCAATTACCGTACTGCACTGACAATAATACCTTGTACAAAGCAAGTTCTTGTAAACTATAGAAACAGGAAATACTTGTCACGGTTACTACACTCATGCTTTGCCTATTCAGTGTGGGCTTCAAAGTATACAGTACAGTACTGATGGTATTTGGCCCTCAGAAAATCTGAATACAAACATAAATAGCAGGCAGGCTGCCTACCATGTATGATGATTACCAAAGGATGAGGAGAACATCAAGGTTTAGGGCTTGATACATCCCATTTATCTTCCCTAGTGGGTAAACAGGAGAGTTCAGGGTCCTTAGTTTTCATTTTGTGATCCCCAGAAAATATTCCTGCATGCAGTATGGTTGCAAGAGCGTTGGGAATAATGTCATCTTCTTGGATTCAGAGGTAGCTTTCTTCAGCAGAGGAGACAAAATTTCCTAGGAAACTGAGATCCATGAGCAAGAGTTTTAGGCAACCTGGTGCACATAGTAGGTGTTTAAAATTATGTCCAATGAGTGATCATCCATCCAGTATGATCTTAGCTCAACAAAAAAAATTTTTTTTTTTGTACCAGGGATTTCACTCATGATCTTGCACTTGCCAGGCAGGTGCTTATGCCGCTGAGCTAAACCCCTGGCCGGCTCAACACAATTTTCCAATTCATGTTCTCTCCTTCTCCACCCCCTTACCTCGTCTCTGTTAACATACTGCTTTCTGACTTGAAAAACTGTCTCAAGGTTCTGTTCTTTGCTTAATAGGTGGCTCCCAGCTAACTAAAACTCTTCATCACTAATAATTCGATGTTGGGTTTCCTGTTTTTCGTTTTTATCTAAGTTAAACATTTATGTTCTCTTTTGAGTAGAAGGACAGAAGCATGTTGTGTTCTCTTCACCTTTTGAGGTAACATGAACCACTGAGGTTTGAAATATATAATACCCAGAAGACATCAGCACAGCTGACCCAACTAAAGCGAGGCACTCGGCACGGAGGGTGCCCATGTCCTACTTATGTGTACACCCTCTTAATTCTGCATTTCTGGCCCTGCTCTTCTGGAATCGGTGGCTGAGTGCTGCAGATGCTTAGGGAAAGAGGTGGCTGGCCCCAAGGTCTTAAGAACAAAGTAAGGAAAGCTCTCCTATCCCGTTTCCCCAGTTGTCCTAACACAATCCTAGCATCAGAAGAACTGAAGTCAGGATCGAAATCCCCCTGTGGTCCTGACCCTGTCTCTGCCGTCTCCCTCCTCTTGTCATCACCAAGGGCGGGTGGGGAAATAGTGGAGGGGACTTGTCCATACTTTCTACTACTCTTACATGTTGATGATGCAGAGTTCAGACTCTGCGCTAAGAAAAAGAAAAAAAAATAGAATTCAGAAAACCACTGTCTCAACAGAGGCCAACTTTAAAGAGTATTGTCTTGCTTAAACAGAAATCAGTTTCTTTTCATCTGTTTGTTTTTCACAGCACAACCCCACCCACATCACTATCTCAGGGCAACCCCATTGCTGTCTCTACCTCTCCCCTGTGGTGACCTTGGTGCCTTGAGTTGCTTTGAAAGAAGATCCTGAAGACAGAAATGGGAAAAGAAAAGATTTTGGTAATAATTCCTTCTACCTACTATTGGCAACTGTATCCCTTTTCTGAGGATGCAGTAACGAATGAACATGAACTGGATGACTTAAAATATCACCTATATATTCTCTCAGTCTTGGGAGCCAGCAGTCTAAAGTCAAGTTGTCCTCAGAGCCCTCAGAAGAGGATGGGGAAGGATCTTCCCTTGCTTCTGGTGGCTCCCAGGGCTTCCCACATTCCATTGTCATTCTTTGACTTGGAGAGGCACTACTCCAAACTCTACCTCTGCCTTTCTGTGACCATCTTCTCAGTGCATCTTTTTGTGTATCTTTTTTTTTTTTTTTCTGACAAGGATACCAGTCACCAGATTTAAGGCTCATTTTAATCTAGTGTGACCCCATCTGAACTAATTAAACTGCAAAGATCTTACTATGAAAGGCCACATTTTAGGTTCTAGGTGAATACAAGTTTTGAAAGGACACTACTCAACCCACTACCATTCTTTTCCCACCTCTCCAGAGGGTGGTCTCCATCGTGCCAGCCACACTCCATACTGAAGTTCTGCCACTTCATTAGAAAGATCTAGGATGACATTGTACAGTGGGACAATTATAGGGACCCTGGTTCTCTTCTGGAGGTTAGGCCTGCTTCTATGGCTAGCAAATCCATCCTAAGAGTGGATGGAATTCAGTCAACTAGGAATCTACCCCTTGTCACCATCTTTATCACTAGTGCAGGCTCCAGACCCTGTCATCAGTATCGCACACTTTACAATGTTCTCGTAAAGGCTGGGGCCAGATTGAGCTCCCTTTCTGTTTGCAGAGAGGCTGTGATGGGGGAGTTACTTATGTTTGTTGTCAGATTTAGATTCTGAACCAGAAATGTAAAAGACGAAGGAGTAAGTAGTTCTCATGATGACTTCTTTCTCCATCCAGCACCATCAGTCTAATGGTAATGTGAAAGCACTTGTTTTTAAACCATCACTTAGAAAAAAAATACCCCAAATCTCAAGACAGTATCAAAATACCTGTGCTGACTCAGAAAGATAATTTTTCAAACATCAGCAGAAAGGGGAACTTACAGAATTTGCAATTTTACCTCCTGCCCCACCTCTCACCCCCACCCCAGCTCTGCAAATGTGGTGGCGGCAGTAAATTGGAGGGGGTGGGGGAATATGGTTTTTCATGTTTCTGTCTTGCCTTTAGATTTAATTCAGTTCAACAAATCTTAATAGGTACTATGTTTGTTCTGGGCCTTCAAAGACAATCAGAAACCAGTGTCTGCCTCCACGTAGCTCACTGAACAACATCCCAGCTGGGAAAACAAATGACTGTCCTGTACAGTAAATGCTGGCATCAAGATAGAAGTAACATGGTGTGGGAGAAATTCATTCGACTTCAGTGAGAAGAGACGAGTGTATTACGGGGAGTGATGGAATGAATTCATTTGCTGCCTGTGCATTTACATTTATTAATTCTTTTGTTTTTTATTTGACAAATACTCATTGAAATTCCCCCATGTTTTCTCCGTGTCCTAGCTTCTGGAGAAAGAACATCATCAGCCAAAGTCTCTGTTTTCTTGGGTTTTACAAGGTGTGATAAACAAAAGATGGTGCATGTTTGGGTTTATTTAACTTTTACAGTCAAGGGCATATTGTTATTAATCCCCCCTCCAAAAAAAAAAAAAACCCTCTTTGTTATGAGTGCACTTGTCCTATCATTCTTGCCATATTCTGAAGCAGTTCTGAAAGTTCTTCCATGAGTGTCTTTATTTAGTTGGGTTGTTGTGACTGCTTCAGCATTCCAAATTGATTCCATTTTCATGGCCATTTTGACTCTGGGAAAAGAGCCAGAAGTCATATATTGACAGATCTGGGGAATAAGGTTGATGAGGACCCACTGTAATGTTTTATTTGACAGAAATTGCCATAAAAATTGTGAACTCACTCAGTGTGGAGGACTACCTGGACTACTGCCCTTGAAAGAAGAGCAATTATCTCCATTTTGGCTAAACCTGGCCCTATTTTCATGTCTTGCTATGAACAGAGCTGGCTAGGATTTTTCCTTATCGCTTCAATTGGCTTTAAGAAGTGCAAATCAGCCGCTGATGTATAGTCTTTGAAGCAAGGCAATAGTGTTACACTGTACCCATGCCTCCCAAAACATATGGGTGAGCCAGGCAGGAAGGAGAGCCAGGCTCCACACTGTTGAGACAGAGCCTTGAGCTAAGAGGGTATGACTTCTCAGGGCATAAAAGATTGCATATTAGAACTAAAGCACCGAGCCCCAAACGTTAGATGCTACCTCGAATTGTGTTATACAGATTACTCTTTCTGCATATCCTTCTCTCTGTGTATCGCAGAGGTGATTTCAGGCCACCTACCTAGCCCAGCTCACAGTACGCACATGATTCCCCATCACTCTCTCCATCACTCATCCCTGAGCCACTCCCCTTGTTGAGAATTAATAAAAAACTTGGGTTCAACCCTGGGTTGAGGCCTTTGTTCCAGCTAACCATCACCTTAGCTGGACTTAGGACCCCTTGGTTCCCCAAACTGTTGACATTCCTTGGTGTCTTTATTCTCACGGTAGGTTGCACTGGAAGTGGTAGGTTGGAATTAACTCGCTAGAATTCCAATAACTTTTCCATGGAATTACATATATAAACTTCCTGGACCACAATGAGGTCCAGGAATGGCTCTCTATATCTCAGGACATTGAGACAGTAACAAAAAAGACATTCAGGAAAGAGGACTTCAAGAACAGCTTCAAAGGTGGTCACGGTAGCACATGCCTATAAACCCAGCACTCCGGAGGCTGAGGCAAGAGGATCATTGCAAATTCGCTATGGCTACAAAGTGAGTTCAAAGCCAGCCTGAACTGCATAGAGAGACCCTGTCTCAAAAAGACAAAAAACAAAAACAAAAAAAAACCACAACCCAGCTTCAAAAAGTGGAAGAAACAAGGAGAAAATGTGTTTGAAATGAGGGAAATAAACAGCAATGTTTTCTACTATAACACTTTTTAAATATTCACCATATATCTCGATCATATCTCAGATATTTTGTGTAAGGAAGTCATGAAGACTTAGGGTCAGCAGATCAAGCAAAGAAGGCCACTAGTGGTCTAGAAGGAAAGCTATTGCAATGCTCCAGATAAATTTATGAACTCTGGGCCAAGAAGACATGGAGAATGGGTTGAATCTTATCCCCCAACAAAGTTTCAGTCCTAACCCTGGTACCTATGAATGTGACTTCATTTGTACATAGGGTTTTCAGATGTAATCAAGTTAAAATGCAATAATTGTAGAGAGGGCCTTGATCCAATGACTCGGGTGTCTTTATAAAAGGAAAGGGAAATCTGAACCCAGAGACATAGGATGGGAAATCATGAGCCAGTGATGTCAGAGATTGACAGGATACAGTCAAGGGACATTAAGGACTGCCAGCAGCTGTCAGAAATTAAGAGGGAGGCATAGGATGGTTTTTCCCCCAGAGCTTCCAGAAAGAACCACCAACCTTGCCTGCACTGTGATTTCAGACTTCTCACCCCCCAAATCATAAGAGAATGTATTTCTGTTATCTGAAAACCCCTACTATGTGGTCACTTGCTGTGACAACTCTTGAAAAGTAATAGAGAGCAAAACAGATAGGAGGAGAACCAGTACGCATTCCAAACCCTCAGCCTCCTGGGCAAACTTAGGGAACTTAAAGTATTTTCAGAGCAGTCAGAAGATTTGGAGAGTCTTAACATCTTTCCTAAAGAACATCCTTAAGCCTAAGCATAGTGATGTACACCTGTAATCCCAGGACTCTGGGAGACTGAGGTAGGAGTAACAGTAGTTTGAGCCCTGCTTGGGCAACTTAGAGGTTTAGTGATAAACCTCCATAAAAAATAAAATAAAATAAAGTAAAATAAAATAGTTGGTGGTGTAGCTCAGTGCAAAGGTCCAGTAATCAAAAACAAAGAAAAAGAAAAGAATAGAAAAAGTGTCCTTTGCTGCTTTTATTCTATTTTGTCTTCATTGTACAACGCATCACTAGCTGATGCTTCTGGTACACCTGTGTGTTTATGCTTTGTCTTTTATATCAGAAGCCCAGCACCTACCCAGTGGCTGGGATTTGGCTCTGGTCATTGTTGTATCCCTGGCACACAGAAAGGGACCTGCCACTCAGTGGTGGCATTTGTTGAGTGAACAAATGACATGGAAGGAACATTTGATCACAGACTTACAGGGAGTCTAGCTTCCCCTGGTGGGGAAAATCACTGGCTTGGGGATGAGGGAAATAAAAAAGCAACTGAGATGTCTCTGCTTCCAGCTTCCTGGATGCTTGCTTCAGGGGAGTAGCAAGAGACCACAAAGAGAAGGTAGAGGTCATGTGCAGAGGGTCCTGCAAGATGGGACAATAAGTTGCTGGTGCATCATGGAAAAGGCAAGGAGCTAAAGGACTTGAGGCACATGTGTCAATTCAATGGTTACCTTTCAGCATCGACCTCAGAGGACCAATGGCACAAGGGCAATGCATGGGCATCTTGCCATTCCTTGTGGAACAGGGAACAGGGATCTGCTAAAAGCTCAGGTGGCTGTTGATTGCAGTCTTCAAAGCATGTGGCTCAAAATGATCCTTAGAGTTGTAGTAATGGTTCTTAGACTTGAATGTTGGTTTTTAGACCTAGTTTTATTCCAGCGACTACTTTGTGGTTAATTGTGCACACATGTCTATATTTCATCTGCTAATGATTTGAACAGTGGTTAGAGGGACAAGGCAAATAGCCCCATGTCTTTATTACAAATGGGTGAAGTGAATAAAGACTTCAGGACTTTTGTGGTTTTTGGGGGCACTGGGTGGAGTTGTGGATCGCAGCAGAAACAGTATTTATTTGGCATTTGGCTTGGTTTTTTCCTACTCTTTAGAATAGTGATCAGGCTTATCAGTTTCTGATCCCAATCTTCCTCATATTATCATCTATATATACCATATTTCAGCCAAACTAAGCCAGTTAGTACTCTAGTGTGGGCAGTCTTAAGTATGACTAATCACATTGGAAATTTATTTGTTAAGTAAAAACTGGTAGGCCTGAGTCTCTTTTCATAAATTCTTCTCATCAATTACTTGTTGTACAGATTTAAAAGAGATTAGCCTGCATTATTTTAAACTACATATTAAAATTCACATTTTTATTATCACAGCAATTAGGTTAGTGGGATGGTACTGAGTTCACATTACATTTACATACACACAATAACTAAGTCCAGAATACTTTTTGTTAATACGATTTTTGCCTCTTTGTTAATGTGTCATATCACAAAAGATAAACATGTGCCAAGATGTCTGAAAGAAAGGAATCCTCACATCTGACTTTGAATGTGCTATTTTTACTAATATTAACACACTCATCAAACTATTACAGTAGAGACTACCTCCTCTGGACAAGTCCTCACCCACTAGGTGGTAAATACATTGTTTATCATCTGGTGGGAAGTTGGGGGCTGGGCTTGTTCAGCACACTTTCAAAGGATGCAAGGTATGTGGCCAGGCCCATGGGACCTCCCCCTTCTTCACAGTGAAGCTGAATGCCTTTGCCCTGAGAACTGGCCCTAATTACAGGCCCAGCTATTGATATATGGTTATAACGCTAAAGGACATGGGCTTTCTTTTGTCTTTATCTGCTTGCCTTTTTGGGGATGGTGGGGGTACTGGGGATTGAATCCAGGCTCTCACATTTATTACACACCCAGCCATTTAAAACATTTTATTTTATTTTATTTCAAATAGGATGCTGATAAGTTGCCCTGGCTGGCCTCAAACTGGTGATCCTTCAGCCTCAGCCTCCTGAGTACCTGGGATTACAGATCTGTGCCACCACACTTAACTTATTTACTTTTGGAAAGTACTCATTAATTTATTCCAATGAGTATTGCACAGAGGCAGAAAACAAACTTGGTGAAGCATCCAGTAAAGGGTTTATAGTGACAAGTACATGTCCTCACGCCTGCCATCAGGAACTCCATCCCTTTCTCCAGAGTCAACCACAGTTACTGATGAGTTTATTTTAGTTGTAAAGAGAGTTACTGAACTTAGACCTAAAATGGAATTGGGGAAGCTATTCTGAGTCATAGAAAGTCAGGCAGACTCTGCTAAAAGCAAGGTGCCACCACTTCCCATTGGAGAGCCTGGATAAGAGCTGGGTTTATCTCACAGGGTGGCTGAGATAAGGAGATGAGCCGATTCAAGCAGAGGGCTTAGCACAGTCCCTGGCACATATTTCTGCTCACTACGTGTCAGCTCTCGTTAGCAATTGGGCCAAAGGGGTGATGTGGAGGAAGGTGGAAGGAAAGGATGGGAAAGTTGAATCCTTCCTGGGGAAAACCCTAAGCCCTCGATACTCCAAGTACAGTCACTGGAAATCCCTGGGGATCTGTGAGAAACCTAGGCTCTCAGCCCCCTCCCCAGACCTGCTGAGTCAGAAGCCACATGGTGACAAGCCCCCTAGGAAAAGAGTCACTATTCCTGGGAACCTGAGAAACCTCAAAGTCTGTGCCACAGATCCTACCTCTGAGGAGACAGTGCTATTTTTTCTCCTGTGGACATGAGCCTTTAGACATGGTGTGATGAAAACTCATGACATATCCCCCACTGTGCCATATTGATTTCCCAAGCTAGATTACCAGTGACCTCACAGGCCACTGGAATGTGTCCTCTTTTGTCCTGTAGCTTGAGGGTAACCAGATAGGTAGCTCTGGGGAAGGGTGGCATGTTGTTTTTAAAGTGATATAAGCCACACAGTGGAGCCTGCCCAACAAGCAGCAGTTCTGCCAGGATGCCAACTGGGACACCTAAGCCAGGGCAGCAGGGGCTGCCTTAGCCATAGCTGGTCATTACAAATGTGAGGTCTACAACGATTGAGGGCAGATAGGCCAGAGGAGCTCTCTTGAGTGACAAGCGCTACAATTTGCCACTTGTTCCAAACCAGCAGACCATGGCTGGGGATATATGGCACAGAAAACAAGGCTGCCCTTAAAACAGAATTGCGTACTCTAAGGGCAGATGCAAGTAGTACACTCTGACCCAAACCCATAGCACACACAAGCCAATGGTGAACCCTGATACAAGCTAGGGGCTTTGGGAATTTGTGATATGTTGCGGATTGTAACAATGGAGAAACCTGTGCCTGTGTGGGCATCAAGTACAGTATAGGGGAGTTTTCTGCACTTTCTGCTCAATGTTGCTGCTCAAAGATGAAGTCTATTTGAGGGAGGGAAGGAGGGAGGGGGAGAAAGAGAGAGAGAGAGAGAGAGAGAGAGAGAGAGAGAGAGAGAGAGAGAGAGAGAATTGCACTGGATCAGCTGCAGAAAGGAAAGAAAACCAAGATTGCACCATGAAGCAGTGTGATTTTTAAAAGTTATAATGACAATAGAAATAACTCAGAGCAATATTGTTCACTCTAGGCAATCTAGCCAAATGCCATTTGTGAGCAGAAATGTACCTAGTGTGACAGGAGGTGATTTTTAAATTTTGCTTAGTTTTAATTAGTGCATTATAAATTTAAAATACTGATATGTGTGATTCAGTTAGGAAAAAATTTAGGTAGATTTGGAACAATTTGAGCATATCGACAGTCAATTTCAGGAACTCTAAATGTACCTCAAGTATTTCCAATGAACTATTAACATCCAAATTGAGATAAGCCGAAAGAGTAAAATACCCAAGAGATTTTAAAGACTTCATTCCAAAAAGAATGTAGAATATTATATTAATAATTTTTATATTTCTTATGTATTAAAATATTCCGGCTATTTGGGGTTAATATATATTATTAAAGTTTATTTTACCTATTTTTTATACTTTTTAAAATGTGGCTTCCAAAAAATGTAAAATTATATATACGGCTATGGCTATATACACAAACACAAATGCATAAATATGTCTTAAAATACATTGCTGGTGAGAATGTAAAATGGTACAGCTGCTTTGAAAACCAATATGGTGGTACTTTAAGAGGCGACATAAAAAGTTATCCAAGACAACTGAAAACATGTCCACAAAACACTTGTACATAAACATTTATAGCAGCATTATTTATAATAACCAGAAAGCAGAAACAAGTCAAATGTCTCCAACTGATACATAGCTTAAAACAAATATGATGTATCCCTAAAATATAAGATTATTCAGTCAAAAAGAAATGAAGTATGGAAAGATGTTCCTACATGGATAACCCTTTAAAAATATATTGAATGAAAGAAGCCAGACACACGAAAAGCCACATACTAAGTAATTCCACTTATATAAAAGGCCCAGAATAGACAAATCCAGAGGCAGAAAGTGGGTGGGGTTTGCTGAAGTGTGAAGGTATTTACTAATCTTAACTCATATCCATTAACAGGGAGAGATTGTTAATGGCTATGAGTTTCACTTAAGGAGTGATAAAAATGTTTTGGAATTAACTAGTGATGATAGTTGCACAGTTCATGAATTTTAAGACTTTATATGTGTGGCTTGCATAAAATTTCTATTACAGCTGATTTAAATGAAATGGTTGTTTCCTTCTCAATTATCACTGCTGAGGGTTACAGAATTTAGCCAGAGCTAGTCAAAGTAGATTAATGTTCATTCCCTTCTATCCCTGGGGATATTTGGCAATGTCTAGAGACATTTCTGATTATCACCATGGGATGGGGTATTGAGGGGAAGAGATTGCTACTGGCCAGAGACACTGCTAAGCAGATTACAATGCACAGGACAGGTGCTCATAGCAAACAATTACCCAGTCCACACTATCAGTACCATAAAGATTGGGAACCCTGTAGGAAAGGATGCTCAGATGTTCCCTGACTCAAGCACGCCTCCTTTGCATTATCCACTTTCCCAAGATCAGATTCAGGGGATGGACTTTTCCAGAGGAACTTTATCCTGGAGTCCACAAATCTCAAGCATCCTCAGGTCTGCTCCTCAGGACAGCGGGGATACTGGGGGTTTGGGGACAGTCTAAGCAGTGTTCTGAGTAAAACCGAGAGCTCTAGTGCAAACTAGCTTAACTCTGGCCTTACTCTCTGAGACTTCCTGAATCCCAAAATGTTAAAGGTTAAAAGTTAAGCTAACTGGTCTTATTCCAGGTAGATGGCCATTTGTCTTGTTCTTTGCTCTTCCACATCTGATTTTCTAAGGCAAAATTTGCAGTCTGTAATGAATAGACTTCTTGTCTGTTGCCTGTGGTGAAAGGATAAGTCCTGTCTTGCTTTGGACTACTTTGATTTCAAATGATCTACTCAGTTTGTATTAGTTTCTGTTGGTTGCTGTAACAAATTACCGCAAACTTAATGGCTCAAAAGTACATGAATTTAGTGCAGTGTGGTGGTGCACATCTGTAATCCCAGCACTTGGGAGGCTAAGGCAAGAGGATCATTGCAAGTTCAAGACCAGCCTGGGCTACAAAGTAAGCTCAAGGCCATCCTGAACTGCATAGCAAGACCCTGTCTCAAACAGATAAATAAATAATGAATTTATCATCTTACAGTTCTGAATTTCAGAAATTCCACATGGGTCTCAGTAGCCTAAAATCAGGATGTCAACTATGTTTCTTCTGAGGGCTCTTGTAGAAAGAATCTTTTCTTTTTTCAGCTTCTAGAGATGATCAGGATACCTTGCTACACATCTCTTCTTCCATCTTCAAATCCAGCAGAGTAGCATCTTCAATTCTCTTTTGAACTCTAACTCTCTCATTTTCCTCATTCATTTATAAGAACCTTTGTGATTACAGAAATTCACTCACATAATTCAAAATAATCCAGGTTGGTAACCTGAATTCCATTCATTGCCCAGTATGCTAATGCATTTACAGGCCCTGAGGGTTAGGATTTACTGTGCATGTCTTTTGGGGCATTTTTCTGCCAGTCATACTGTTAATTGGACAAGGGCAGTCTGCAGGGGGATCTCATGGTTACACCCTGCAACATCCATTTCATAAGAAAAAGAGATTAAGCATTTTGCTTGATTGAGGAATTCACTTAGTCTGAGTTTTGAGATCGTTATATGTTGAATTCAGATCCTAAATCACACACCAGAATGACCACAAAGAGGTTTATAAAGTATTGTTTTATATGTATAGTTTAAAATAAGTTGATATAATTCAGTTATTTATTTTGGTTGCTGTTATTGTTTATAATGTTTCTGAGATTGATATCATAGCAACTAAGTTTAAATCCCCTTTTCCATCATCTCAACATTTATTGAGCTCTCTTCTTTGTCAAGTACTGGACGTGCTCAACAAAGCTGAGCCCTGACCCACAAAGAATTTGCAGTCTAGCAGGGCAGAAGAATCAGTATACTGTCAATCTAACACAAGATGATTTATAGCAAAGGCTCTGAAGTCTTTAAAATAAAGAGCTAAAGGACTATAGAGGAGGGCATGAATTGGGTTGACCAGTTATGCAGGAGATTAAAATGTCAAAAATATGAAATAAGAAATGTTTAAACTTGACTCTCCAGGAGTGGGCCAGAATCCTTCAAGGTCAAACCTTAAAAGAGAGTTCCCTCAGTGTTCTAGGGCATGGGAGACTCAGTCTTCATGAGAAGCTTTAGGAGGTTGTATTAATTTGAATTTAGCTCCAAAAAAAGCAGCTCCTGAGGCAGTAAGTTTTGGCTCTTAGGAGGGGTGTTTTGTCTTGTTTTGTTTTGAGAGATGACTGCAAGAAGCAGAGGAATTATAGAACGGAGAAAGAGAGAAAATAACCAATAAATGGAGCACAAATGAGTATGTTGTTGGTAAGGACAACAGGGGGTCCCTCTAAGGCACTGTGTGACACTTGCCTTAGAATCATTCCACGACAAGGAGAAGAGGTTAGGCTATTATCTACCAATTTCCACTCGCCACTGGTTAAGAACTTTTCTGACTTTCAGGTGCACTTTGGAGAATGACCAAGCTACCTCCCAGGTCACGAAGAAGGTTCTCAGGAAGTGAGAGCTGTCACATCCTGGAAATTCTCAAGACCAAGCAACTATGAGGTAGGACATAATTAGCATCTGCTCCAAAACAATTAGGTGACTTCGTAAACAATCTGAATGTTGGGGCCAGTCAGTGGGAATCTTTTACCTGAATGATTCTCTCAGAATTCAATGATGTCATTATCTCTACCAGCTTCCATTCATGCTGTGATGGTCTCATTTCCTTACACAAACTCAACTGCATTTTTACCACATAACATAGATGCATCCTGGCTATGTTAGCTAACTTTTTTCACCCTGTGGGCCAGGTAACAGTTTTGTTTGATGAATTACAGGAAATGCCAAGTGTCAGGCTTTAATGTAATACTGGGAACATACAATCACTCAATGAATGATTGCTTCTTTTGTGAATAACACTTGGTCTGCCATCATCATTGCAATCTTTTGAACGGGTACAGTAGAGATCCTAAAATGTACCTCCAAGATGGTTTCATCTTCAGGCTAACTACAAAATGACTGATAGGATTTAGGCCTTATTGTTTAATTTTGGTAAGTAAAAATTCTATTTCAGAAAAATACTGCGCTAAATTGTCATCTAAAACACAATGATGTCAACATCATCCTCCATAACAGCCTCCCAGCCTGGCTAACAGACTAAGCTCTGTTATAAATGAGGTACATGTGGAAGCTATGTAAGGGTTGGGGAGGGCATTGTAATAATTCACTATATTAGTGTATCAAATGATTCCTGAGTTACTTGGGGCTTTGAATGGAATTTCTTTTCTTTTCTTTTTTCATTTTTGGTACCAGAGATTGAACTCACAACAGTGTGCTTGCAAGGCAGGCGCTTATGCTGCAGAGCTAAACCCTGGTCCCATTTTTCTTTTCTTTTCTTTCTTTCTTTCTTTCTTTCTTTCTTTCTTTCTTTCTTTCTTTCTTTCTTTCTTTTTTTCTTGAGACAAGGTTTCACTATGCATTTTAGGCTGGTCTTGAGCTCACTTTATAGCCAACGCTGGCCTTGAACTCGCAGTGATCCTCCTGCTTCAGCCTCCCAAATGCTGGGATTATAGGCATGCACCACCATGCCTGGTATCCGAATGTAATTTCTTTTTTTTTGACATAGGGGATTGAACTTACAGCCTCATGCTTGCCAACCAGGCATTTACACCACTGAGCTAAATCCTTGGCCCCTCTGAATGTAATTTCTGAGGGTGACCTTATGTCTTAGTCATCTCAGGCCTCTATTGCTAAATTTCATAAGCTGGTTGGTTCAAAGAAGAGACATTTATTTCTCAAAGTCCTGTAGGTTGAGAAGTCAAGATGAAGGTGCTGGCTGAATCAGTTCCTGGTGAGGATCCGCTTCTGGCTAGCAGACATCTGCCTTTTCACTGGGTCCTCATATGATAGAGAAAGACAAGGAGCAAGCTCTCAAGTGCACTTTTGCTAAAAGCACTAATTAAACCAAAGGGATCATGCTCTCATAACCTCATCTAACCATATCTAAAGGTGCCATCTCCTGAGTCTATCACATTAGAGGATAGGATACAACACATAGGTTTTTAGGGATACATGCAGTCCATGACACCTTATTACTGAATAACTTCCCCCTTGGGATTCATCATTTCATATATTATATTTCACTGCATAAGGTTCTAGGAAAATGATAATAAAGGAAACTTTATCCATATTTATTTGCTCTGTTTTTAATTATATTAACTTGTTTTTAAGCCTTTAGATTCTCAGGGGGCTTCTTTACCTGTAACTTTACTAACTGTGTTCATAACCATGCTATTTCCTCAGTGAACAAGAAAACCATTCTCTTGCTAGCTTTTGGGCAGTCTCTTGGGATCTAGAAAAGCTGTAGTGTTGTATCATTGAAAACATCATACAACGGCGATATATGTGCACCCATGTTTATAGCAGCACAATTTGTAATAGGTAAATCTTGGAAACCACCCAAATACCCATCAATATTGGAATGGATAAAAAAAGATGTGGTATTTTTATACAATAGAGTAATACTCAGCTATAAGGAAGGATAAACTTGAAGCTTTTATAGGTAAAGGGATGCAACTTAGGATCATACTCATAAGTGAAATGAATCAGACTTTCATGTGTAAATACTGTATTGTCTCCCTAGTGTGAAAAACTGAGAATAAATAAGATCCAAAATGTATAATAGCTATTGTAAAAGTGAAAGGTGAAGAAACTGCTCAAAAGGAAAGAACAACTGGCATTGGGGAAAGGAGAAAAGAAAGAAGGGAAAAGATTATATATTTATATATACATATATATTATATATACTTATTATATATACACACACAAGATAGATATTTGATTCTTTTGCCCATTTTGATAAAGCTATCCATTTTTTTTGCTTATACATCATAGGTACTTTTATAAATATTCATTTGTTTTTTAACATTTTTATTTATGTTGGGACTTGTTGAACAGAATTCTGACACTGTTATGTTTATACATTTTCTTTTTTTGCATAAAAAACCTTTTCTTACCTTGAGAAACACATTTTCTTCCATTTTACTAGACATTAATTTGGTAAAAGATGCAAAATTAGAGATTTGTGTTACTTTCATACCTTAAAAAATTAGAAATCTTGATAGAGGAGCTAAAGATGGCCAATCAGTGAGCAACAAAATACAAAGCTTCCTGGGAGAAACAACTCATATGCCAGAATAAAACATCCTGGAGAGATCCAGACAGAGGGAGATGGATCATCTTGATACAGGAAGAAATTAAAATGTAAAAAAGCTCATCAAACATGCAGTCTCAGGGTCCACAATTGGAACAGCTAAAATTACGGGACACAGCATTTTCACTGCAACCCGCCAAGTTTGCACCGGCCTGAATTCGGGCTGGCCTGAATTCGGGCTGCCTGGCAGAGCAGCCCAAACTCATTTCCGCCACCACTCTCAGGAGCCACAGCCTTTCCGAAGTCAGGGGTTGGTGAGCCCAGTAGAGAGTGGAGCCGCCGAAGGGACCTTCATTAATCCACGGTCAGTGCTGGGAATGAGACCCCCGCCACGGGAAGGGCATGATCAAATGGGCAACATGTTGGAACTGGGCAGGAGGAGCCTGAACTGGGGGTGACAGTGACTTCAGTTGGTTGCTCCCTCCCCAGAGCAGATTCATGGGATTTGCTTGGACTGGGTCGTGTCCCTGGCAGGGACCCAATGAGACATCCTAAATCGATTCCCTGAGCCTAGCACACACTAACTTGGTGAAGGCCCCTGAAGTTTAGCTGGCCTGGTGGGGAGGGGCTGGCATATGCAGACCCTGTTTACACCTCAGTGACAAGAGCAGGCATGAGAGGGTGTAGGTCCCTTGCCAGCGTGCTTCGGAGGAACCGTGGCCAACAGGGAAGGGGGCTGGGACCTGCACTGCAACCTGTGTGGAGGAAGCCAGGGCCATGACAGGAGAGAGAGGCAGGAGGAGGCCCCCAGCCCAGAACGCTGAGAGCACTGATACAGGAGAAGACAAAATAAGGGAGACTGAGGGCAGCAAACACACAACATCAGACATGGCTTCAATGGACATTAAAAGATATCTTTGGGACCTTGTAGACGAGCTCAAAACTGAAATATTAAATCAGGTAAAGCAGGATATGAGTAGAGAAACAAAAGAAATGCTCTCAAGGAGCATCTCTCAGGAAGATACAGATGGGAGAAGGGAGGAACACCAAAAAAAGGAGAGAAACATTCGATAAAGAATATAAAGAAAATATAGAATACATGAAGCAGATTCAAAGAGAC
This sequence comes from Hydrochoerus hydrochaeris, assembly GCA_004027455.1. Classification (NCBI taxonomy): domain Eukaryota; kingdom Metazoa; phylum Chordata; class Mammalia; order Rodentia; family Hydrochaeridae; genus Hydrochoerus; species Hydrochoerus hydrochaeris. Next base: position 210,937 of record PVLA01002389.1, on the reverse strand, counting down.
TACCAGGAAATTAAAAACTCCATTGAAAGCTGGCAAAACGCCTTAAAAGAAACTAAGGATAGACTATCAAAACTTGAAGACAAGTTTGCAATGTGTGATCATGAAAGGAAAGATCTCTTAAAAATAACAAGGAAACAAGCAGTAACAATACAAAGGCTAGAAGATGACAAGAGAATCTACAGTTTAAGAATAAGAAATGTGAACAAAGAAGCAGGAATACAAACAGGCAAATTACAAAGGCTATTCACGGAAATAATTAAGGAAACTTCCCAAGCATGGGAAAAGAAAATAACATTCGGTTATGTGAGGCATACAGAACTCCAGCTACCTACAACCAAAACAGAGCTACACCCAAACATATAATAATCAAGATACCAGAAATCCAATATAAAGACAGAATATTAAAAGCTGTCAGAGAAAAGAAACAGATTATCTATAAAGGAAAGCCCATCAAGATCACAGCAGACTTCTCAACACAGAGCATCAGATCAAGAAGAGCTTGGAGTGAAGTATTCCAAGCCCTGAAAGAAAATAACCTCCAGCCCAGATTGATGTACCCTGCAAAACTGTCACTAGAAATTAATGGAGAAACAAGATGCTTCCATGACAAAGAGGAACTGGGGGAATTTGTGACCACCAATCCAACCCTACAGAGCATACTGAAGGACATTCTAGAGGGAGAAAAAAAATACCAGGATTTTAGGAACAGTGGCAGAAAGGCCTCAATGAGTGGGGCAGGCAGTAGAATGAAGGAAAAAACTAGACAAACAAAGGCAGAAAAATAGCATAGCAGAAATGAGGCAGAGAAGGATAACTAGAATCTCTAACATAGATGGCCTTGATATACTATATTAATAGTGTACCAGGATTTAAAGCCCACAGTACTCACACTACTCTGCTTAGATGTATTATATTCTGTTCCAGTCATTCTACCTGTACTAGATTTGAGGGCACAGACAGACAGTAATCCCAAAAATAACAGGATATAGTACGGTAATCATCCTTAATTTCCCATTAATTTAATCTAAAGCTCTGTAAAACCTACACTATTTTACCAGGACTGATTGTAATCAAATCTGGTTTGTTAGATTGCGGTTTTGTATTGACAGATTTTATTCAAAGCTGTTATGATTGATAGCATCAAGTCTGAGAATATAGGCAACTGCACTTAAGATGAAAAGATTCACTGGAATATCCATTCTGGTTTGATTATTACCTGCCTTTGAAGTTTTATACTGTCTACAATGTTTTACTGTTACTAATATTGTTATGTACTGCTATATTCAATTATGCCTGATGATATAGACAATTCTATTAAAGATAATAAGAAACAACACAGTAATCATTGTAGATCACCTTGTACTGTGGTTTTATATGATTTTTTGGTTTCATGTTTTCATAGGAATTTGTTTTGTTTTGTCTTGCTAGGTTTTGTTTTTCCCTTTAATACAGAAAGGATAGAAATACATGTAAAGACTCATGAATACGTAGCTGTTTACACTCTCACTGTTTGAATATCTACTTTGTATGCTTTAATTTTGTAACTTGAGCAACTATTTCTGAGAGGACAATATGTAACTTATCAATTAAGGATTTCTTACTGTTTATCTTTTTTTTAAATTCTGTATTATCTCTATCCTTTACATGTTTTTTTTTCTCTTTAAATAAAAAAATTAGAAATCTTTGTATTTAATCTCTTCAGTTTACCCTGAGGAAAGGGATCCAAAGAAAAAAGTAGAAATTATTCAACTGTATGTAGCTGGTTCATGACAGAGCTAAAACACAATCAACAATCTGTAACTCCTGGTTTATTTTTTCTTTTTTTTTTTTAAAGTCTATCTTCAATAATAACAGTAATAAATAAAAATAATCTCCTTAAAGAAAATTAAAATATTATTAATAATTTCTAAATTCTTGCTTCCACCTCTAGATCATTATGGTGTGTACCCTTTCAGACTTGAAAAATGATTTTATGTACTTATATGCATGTGTGTACAAACAACACACATTACTACAGATTGACTTTGGGGACAAAAACAGCATCATGTGACATGTATTGTTTTGCAATGTGCTTTTCTACTTGTAATGTTTAAAGGTTCCTATTATTTGAACAGGTCATAGCTTAGCTATTTCTCCATAAATGCAGTCTTGGACAATTTCCCAGCATACATTACTGTACACAGCTCCCTGGACCCCTGGGCAAGACTATTTTAAAAGTAAATATGGAGAAGTGAAAGTGCCATATCACGGGTAATGTTCCTTTTAGTTTTAAAAGATATTGCCAAACACACTCCTGCCGCTTCCCTATCATGTCAACTTGGTATTATCATCTTTTTACTTTTTTGTCTATCTGATTCATGAAAGATTTGTATTTTTTAAATTTGTGTTTTACTGATTACTCATGAGCTTAAGCATTTTCTCCATGCTTACTGATAATTTATCTTTTCGAACTTATCTGTACACCTTTTTAAAATTGTAGTATTTTCTTATCTTTTTTAAAAACATATTTCGGAAGTTAATCTTTGTCTGGTGCATCTGTTACCATTACATATTTCTTTCAGTGTGTGGCTTTTCTTTAATTTTATATGATTTTTATATGATTTATATGACATTACAAGGAGAAAAGCACATTGCAAAACAATACATGTCACATGATGCTGTTTTTGTCCCCAAAGTCAATCTGTAGTAATGTGTGTTATTTGTACACACACTCATATAAGTACATAAAATTATTTTTCAAGTCTGGAAGGGTACACACCATAATGATCTAGAAGAGGAAGCAAGAATTTAGAAATTAGATAAATTATTATTAATATTTTAATTTTATATGATTTTTTGTTACATAGAACATTTTAATTTGATATGATTAAAATTATTAATTTTTCTTCTTCTGTTTTAATTCTTTGTGCTACTTTATCTATCCCAAAATCATAAAAGTGATTTCTAGTTTTTTCAGCCTGTGGTTTTGTTTTTTATGTTTAACTCAGAGATCTATCAGAAGTTGTTTGGGGTTTATTGGAAGGTACTGGGAGATACCAGTTATCTTCTTCATATGATGGTGAATTGTACTATCATTGAAGATATTGGAGGATTTTTTTCCCTAAAGTTGAAAAACTTTTTATTATAAACCAAATTCCTGCCAGGCATGGAAGGACACATCTGTAATCCCAGCACTTGGGAGGCTGAAGCAGGAAGATCACCATGAGTTCAAGCCTAGCCTGGGCTACATGAGCAAGTTCAAGGTCAGTCCAGACTATATATTGAGACCCTGTCTCAAAAAAAAAAAAGAAGAAGAAGAAGGGGTGAGGATTTAGCTCAGTGGCACAGCACCTGACTGGCAAGTGCGAGGTCCTGAGTTTGATTCCCAGTACCAAAAAAAAAACAGAGAAGGAGAGAGAAAGAGACAGAGAGAGAAAAAACAAATTCCAATATTGGATTTAATTTTGTACTTCTGCTCAGGTGGGTTTATCTGTTTATCTACTGGGAGCTACTGTCACACCATCTTGGTTACCATAGTTTTATCGTTTGTCTTCATAGATGGTTGCTCATTTAAATACTTTTTTTTTTCTTTGAGACAGGGTCTCACTATGCAGTTCAGACTGGCCTTGAGCTCACTCTGTAGCTCAGGCTGATCTCGAACTCAGCCTTCCAAGTGCATGGATTACAGGCGTGGGCCACCATGCCCAGCTTAATTTTTTCCATTCTATTTCAAGTCTATCTAAAGTCATAGAAAAAAAGAAAGAGCTTGTCTCTGGCACCCAGCTCCAACCAAAGGCAGCAGTGAGAGACTTGTTACAGGGACGAAATCCCACCCTCACAGCCAAGTGACCCTCCTCTCAACAGCTTGCCCTGCTGCCACTGAGATCCCCATCACTGCTCAGCTCCTCAAAATAAAACTCAGCTGTAAACGGCACACCTGTTCTGGATTAGTTACAATAAACCAGGGGCTGTCTATTTCAACCACACAGACAGGTGAAGAACAAGCTGCACATACAGCAAGCTGACTAGAAAGCAGAGGTAAATTTATGTCATGAGGGGATTTTTGTTTTACTTCTTAGACATTTAAACTTTCTGTTTCAAGCCCCCATGAATCTTTATAGAAATGTTTCAAGTTATAATATTCACTTCAGATCTAGTTAAAACTATAGCTTGCAAACCTTATTGCCCATGAGAATCTTTCAGACAGTTTATTATCAAATGCAAACATGGAGTAGACTTAAGAGTTCTGCACCTCATCAGTTGATTCCAGTGCATAGGATCGAGGCCTCCACTTTAAGAAACCACCTCAAGGACCAGTGGTGAGCTTGGACTGCCTGATCAGGAGGCAACCCTGGGCCCCAGGAACCAGCTCTGCTGTAACAAGCTTCTGAAATGAGCTGGTACTAGGGAGTGTCAAATAAAGTGAGCTGGTGCTGAGAGCAGTCAACAGGGGAATGATGTCAGTATGAAACCGACACTGTGTTGATTCATATTGCGATTGTGTCTAGGTGCAAGTAAACAACTGAAATAAATTATAGAATCTTGGACAGAAAAGGAAAAAGTCTTTAACTTGGCTTTTGTCTTTGCAGCAGGGGCCCTTTCAAGGCACTGTACACTAGAATAAAATTCGAAGTAGAGTCTGGCCCTGGGGGTCTTTCTGAGAAGCATGCTGCAGGCCTGGCTGCCCCAGAGCAGATATCCAGCCTTGGAGACCCCTCTCATAAGGCAGCTGGGCCAACTCAGAGATCCACTTCTGTTTTCGAAGTCTCAGCATCCTCTAGCTTGCTCTAAAGAGTGGCCAGCATTTCCACCCTTGTGTATTTAGTAAGTGTGTTGCCGGCAGTTGGTCAACCTTAGCCACATCCCTGGGTTGTTCATGTTAGCTCCTCAAGACAGTTTTTTGCTTATGATTATCTCTGGTCCTAAAAGACTTGCAGGAAATTCGATTTCCCCAGAACTCCTTGTAGGTTAAGTGTGCGATTTTATTGAATATGAGATGTTTCAGGAATGCCTATTTCCCACTAAGGCAGAAACATTTTAAGTGTGAAGACTACCTTACTGCCACTCTTAGAAAAGTAGTATTGAAAAATCTGATACTTTGTTTCTTGGTTAAAACTGAGAAGTCAAGAGATAGACTCCAGGATGCCTGAGAAAGCCCTTCAAGATGTGCACTGCTTGGGCAGGGATTTAGCTCAGCAGCTCAAGTGCTTGCCTGGTAAGTGTGAGGTTGTGAGTTTGATCCCCGGTACGGGGGGGGGGGGATGTGTACTATTTTTAAATCTGAGTAGCCCTACTAAACAGGGATGGGAATTTGTACCCCTCCCCCCAGAAAGACTTTTGCATTCCACTTTCTGTGGCTTCCAAGACCTCTGCCCAGGCTGTGCCTCAAGTTACCTAAGGCTATATGGAGATTTGGCAAAGCACACATGCCCCAGCCCACTCCTAGAACTACTCTACCAGAATCAGGACCTCCAGGGCAGAGCATGCATCTGTAAAAGACATCACATGTGGTTCTGAAGGTTCCTCAGCTTTAAAGTTGTAGGGAACTGTCTAGAAGATTTCAAAACTGGCAGTGCCCAAGCCACACTGTGGATCCAATCATGACAAAATCTCTGGGTGTGTGACTCAGGCAGTTCCCTGGTGACTCCATATACAGGGAGGGGTGGACCCACTGACTCTGAATTTTTTCCAGATCAGTAGTTCTGGGATGTTACTGTAGACAGGAATCTGATGAAAATGCAGGTTCTAACTCTAAAGACTGGAGCAGAGCTGGACAGCCTGCATTTTTAACCCTTGGACCACAGCCCAAACAATGAGTTAGAGGGCTCTAACTACTAATTACCTTTAATTATTTAACATGAACTGAGTACAATGACTATCGTGAGCTCAGACAGTAAAGACTTTTGCCCATCCAGGATAGTTAGTAGAATCTGGCAGAAGCGGCACCACCAGCTTTGTCATAAAAAACAAATGTTTATATTACTCCCTGGATCTGCCATGGAGTGGTGCTGACAAGAAGCTCGAATGCCATGTGTTGAGAGAAGAGTCAGTAAAACTCTGCCCTGCCTGTCATCAGTAGAGGTCTGGCTTATCAGGCTTCTGGAGCTATTGTTTTAAAAGTTGTAATTTTGGAAGGGCAAGTAATTTGTCATGCAGAGTAATTCAGACTTTCAGGTCCGTCTGTCTCAGATATGAAAGCTATATTACAAGAAAGTTTAGAATTATCTGCTTTTATTTTCCTATGCTCCCCCAAGACATTTGTGTTCTGCTCGTTGCTGGACGCCCACACATTTGCAAGCTGCTGTATCCCTTTTCCTACCTTGCTTGCCAGCACCTAGCCCAAACTGAAGTGAACACGAGATTTCATGCCACCATCAGCTCAGATCTGCTTATTACAGAGGAGGTAAATCTGCTGTTATTTCAAACATATCCGGGAGCTCGTGGGTGAGGGTGGCAGTGCCAACTTAGGAAGCATGAATACATCTCTTAGTAGTAACTGCTTGACTTCAAGGTGTTGGTCTCTATGTCTGCCTTACACTTTCTTTATAAACCAATCAATCCTCAGATTGTGAGCATTTAAATCCAGGAATGATAACACAACTAGACTGATCTTTTTCTTCTGAATAACACAAATACTTCTACTGATAACTGCCTCTTAGAAACTGAACACCCTTGGTTTCTTTGACCTCTACTGCAACTGGGTTTATCTGTTCTAATAGGTCTATCCAGACCTCTCTTTCCTAGCTAGATCTTCAGCTCTTGGGTATGGGATTGATATTAATCATTAATCATTAAGCAGTTAATCATTGTCATGGCCACTGGTAAAAATCCCTGGCAAAGAGGAAGTCAAACTTTTACTGGTTTTAGACAGAGGATGAGACTTTAACATATTTATTGAGCACTTAGCAGGTGCCTGACAATGATTAACTGCTCTTTTAAAAATAGGTATAAAAATCATACAATTACCTCAATATATGCAGAAAAAGAATTTGACAAAGTCCAACACTCACTCATGACAAAAAAAAGTACAGAAAATGGGAATAGATGGTCTTTATCTCAATCTGATGAAAACCATCTATGATAATCCAACAGCCAACATCATACTAAACAGTCAAAATTGAAAACTTTCACTCTAAAATCAGGAACAGACAAGGATGTCTGCTATCACCACTCCTATTCACTAAGGTTCTGCAAAAATTAGCCAGAGCAACTGGACAATAGAAATAAATAAAGGGAATATGAATAGAAAAGAAAGAAGTTAAATTATCATTTGCTGGTGACATGACATTCTACATAGAAGACCCCAAAAACTCCACTGAAAGACTGCTAGAACAGACTGAAAGAATGAAATGCACTGAGAGAGAAATTAGGGAAACCACATCTTTCACAAGAGCATCAAGAAAAATTAAATACTTAAGACTCAAACTAAGGAAGAAGTGAGAGACTTACACACTGAGAATTACAGTAGTGTGAAGAGAATAGTAGAAAATGGAAAGGATATTCCCTGTTCTTTGATAGGAAAAACCATTATAGTGAAAATGGTCATCCTTGCAAAACTGTTATACAGATTTAATGCAATCCCAATCAAAATACCAGTAGAATACCCACAGAACTAGAGAAAACAATTCTAAAATTCATTTGAAACCAGAAGAGGCCTAGAAGAGCAAAGGCAATCCTGGGCAACAAAGGCAAGACAAAGGGCATCTCAATCCCCAATTTGAAATCATTTTCAAAGCTACCATGATTTAAAAAATAAAAAACAGCTTAGTACAAGCAAAATAAGATCCAAAGATCAATGGAACATAATAGAAGATGCAGAAACAACTCCAATCAGTCTCAGCTACCTTAAAGAGGCCAAAACTTTATGAGGAAAACCTTGATCACACAGGAAATAATACAAAGAGTCAACAACTGGGATCTCATCTTATTAAAAAGCTTTTGTACAACAAAAGAAACCATCAAAAGAGTGAAGAGACAACCCAAAGAGCGGGGAAAAAATTACCAACAAAGGACTAATATCTAGAATATATAAAGAACTCAAAAAAAATCAGACCCCCCAATTTAAAGACCCCCGGTCCAAAAATGGGCATCTGAAATGAACACACACTTCTCACATGAAGAAACAGAAACAGCAATTAAATATATGAAAAACTGTTCAACATCACTGGTGCTTTGAGAGACGCAAATTAAAACAATGCTAAGATTCTATTTCAATCCAGAAAAAATGACTATTATCAAGAAATCAACCAATGGCAAATGCTGATAAGGCTGTGGAAAAAAAGGAACCCTTCTCCACTGTTGGTGGGAGTGTAAATTGGTACAACCAATGTGGAAATCAGTATGAAAGTTCCTTGAAAAACTAAAACTAGAGATTCCATTTGACACATCTGTTCCCCTTGTTGATACCTTTGCAAAAGAGTTAAATGCATCATACTACAGTGCTGTATGCACACCCATATTTGTAGCAGCACACTTTGCAATAGCTAAATCTTAAAAACAGCCTAGATGCCCATCGATGGGTGAATGGATAAAGAAAATGTGGTTTTTATGTGCAGTGGAATACTACTCTTCCATAAAGGATAAACTTGAGATATTTTTAGATAAATGAGTATATCTTGAGACCATATGCCTAAGGCATAAATCAGACACATATGTGTAAACATTGCATTGACTCTCTTATGTGAGAAATTGAAAGTGTAAATAAGGGCCAAAATAGATAATAGGTAATGGGAAGTAGAAATAAAATGTTCAAAGGGAAGGGGAACAAGGGAGGGGAAAAGTAAAGGGAAGGGTGAGAAAAGAAAGATTGGAAGGAGGACATGGAAACAGTGCTTTTATAAATAAGGAGGAAAGGGGGATTGAAAGGAGAGGAAGAAAAAAGAAAAATGGAGTAAAAGGAAGAATTAAACTATATTATGTACAAGTATAAATTCCTTATGATGAATGTGATCTTTATGTATATCAAAAGTATACCAATGAAATTAATTTTTAAAATGCAAAATTAGGTATAAAGCATTTTCAGTAAATGGTATTGGAATAATGGAACATCCATAGGCAAAAAGTGAACCTCAATATAAATCTTATACCTTCAACAAAAATTAAATCAAAATGAATAATAGATTTAAATCTGTGAGACTGATAGAAAAATGATCATCTTCAGGATCTAAGGCTGATCAAAGACTTCCCTGTCTCTCTGTTCAATATCTCAGCTCTGGTGATAGATATAAGAGCCTACACAGTGATAAATATCTATAGTGTGTGTGTGTGTGTGTGTGTGTGCCCATGCACGTGTGCACACATGCTGAGGACTGAACCAAAACCTTATATACTCTACCACAGAGCTACTCCCAAGCCCCAATATCTATAGATCTTAATAAGTACACACACACACACACACACACGAGTACAAGCAAAACTGGGGAAATCTGAGAAAGATCAGAGGATTGTATCAAAGTCTTCATCCTGGTTGTGATATTAAGTAGTAATTTTGCAAGATGTTATCATTGAGGTAACCTGTACAAAGTGTACAGCCATCTCTCTGAATTTTTTTTTGTTTGTTTGTTTCAGGAATCGAACTAAGGACCTTGTGTTTGCAGACAGGCGATGTTCTGCTGAGTTAAATCTCCACCCCTCTGAATTATTTCTTACAACTACATGTGAATGTGCATTTGTCTTAATAAAAACTTCAGTTAATAACAGGTATAAAACCAATAGAAGCCACCCTTCAGGAAAGAAAGCCAAGGCTGTAGGTGAATTGCCAGCATTCACAAGGGAATCCAAATAAGAGGCATGGGTGGCTTTTGTAATAAACTAATCCATTCACAAGGCTAAAAGAGCCAAGAGAAATGCATCCCATTAGCAGGGAGCTGGCAGAAGCTCATGAATGTGAAAGAAGCCAAAGAATATGCTCTGGAAAATAAAGGCTGTCAGACGGTTGAAAGAAATGATCACTGGATGATACCCTCCTAGGCATTCAATCTTGTATTATACAGACACTAATTTATTCACGGATTAGGTGACTATTATGTGACAGGTACCATTCCAGGAACTTGGGATTTATCAGTGACAGAACACACTGAACAATTTTGCTTCTACGTGGAGTTCACTTGTTTGCTTAGTGCTTATTCTTGGTCTGAAAGATGTTTAGCTCCCAGAACCAGACAATCCATTTCCATACTGTACACTTGCAATCTCAGAGCCCCAAACAGGAATGAATAAATAGCTCTCTAGGATGAATTTAGGCATCTCTACAGAAGGACACACAGAGCACTTCTGATTTAAGAGTGAGGATGATCTTACCCCAGCGAGGCTAGGGAAAGAAACTTAAGATGAGCAGATTGGCAGGCCTTGCCTCTGAGTTGAGTCAGGAAACCAAACTCAAAGCCAGGTGAAGAGTTGGCGGTGTGGCCCTTGAAAAGGATTCAAGTTAGCCTGGGGTACCCTGTATTTTCCACTCCCAAACAGGAATTAATTTTGGAATCTTCCATAAATGTATGGAAACTGGGTGTTTTCCAACTCTAGCCTGAGTAAGTACTACTTCAAGACAAACCATAACAAGATGGCCTTGCATTGTAAAAGAGAGAGAGGAAGACAAGAAGTAGATAAACTTGGGGACGTATTTTTAGGTAGGAAAAATTTTGCAAGAGCCTCTGTTTATAGATCAGAAAATTAGAGATAATGGAATTTTTCTCAGGATGCTGAAAGCAATATGCAATGAAGATTTACTAAAAGATAAGCTGCTGATCACTATTTCTGCAGAAAGCCAGCTCAAGGTAAGTGAATCAGGCAAGACTCAAGAGTGGGCAAGTTTATTAATATTAACTCTAATTCAGAATTTATAACCATCTAAAATTTGTAGGTACCCATAACCTCAAAGATCTGAAAATAAGTATTTTAAATGTTTTTGGATTTGGTTATGAAAAGATTCACTAGATTTTTTTCTGAACAGTATTATGAAAAATCTCACTAAGTTCTCAATGACTCTCACATTTTTGTATCACATTTGCAATAATAATTAGCCATTTGCTATCACTTTGGCCATATTTTATAGTGACTTCACCTTGGTTTTGAGCTCATTTTCCTGATATCTCCTAAAATTAAAATAGTAAATTTTATAAAAGGAATCTACACTTTTAAATATGACAGGCACTGTGGATAAATTTTCCTGCTTTAGTCCAGAAAAGTAAATGCCATGGTTTGTACAAAAGTCCCATTTTTAGCTTAAGGTTGCACAGAACTGTTCCAGAATGTCCGGCTCCCATTCAAATTTCTGCTATCCCATAAGTGAGAGGTTAGTTCTACTACTGACCATTGCAAGGTGAGACATGGTCCCATTCCATGCAAAATATGCAAGATATTATTTGGCTTTCTGAACAGGAATGTGTATAGTTCTGAGATAATTGCCTGCAAAGCACAGGTCAAGGTAAAGTGGGTATGTATTCATGAATGCATTTGAAAGGATGGGCAGGCAAAAGTGTCGCATTAGAATGTTCAGAGATTGCACACATTAGACAACCTTAATAGAGATGGCCTATTTTATTTAGCTTCATTGCTAGTTAAATGAATGAGCCTGCTGGTCACAGGGGCTTTTGATCTCAGAACTCAGTTTAGGCATAAACCAAGGTTGATAATAGAATTCTTCCCTTCTGCTCCTGGAAGTTTTGAACATTGGAGGAGTTAGAATTGTCTCCCATGGTAATGAGTTCAAAACTGATATTGTCAATAGCCACTTTTCCCACAACTTACTACTTTTGGGCTACTTTTTCTCACCCCCAACCTTTAATAATAAAGACAATTTGTCCAATGAAACACTCAGTGGATAAATAGCTGTAAAAAGGTACTTAACAAGAAAAAGAATTTTATGAATAAAAAAGAAATGTTGTATGTAACCACATTAAAAATGAACATGGACTGTTTATTTTATATGTTTTGACCAAACCACCTACATAAATTTATCTTGGGCATGAATCTATGGTCACCAATGTATGAGCTTCTAAGTAGTATGTTTAAAGAACTGTATAGCAACAAACAGGCTTGCCTGCAAAAAGTGAAATATACAATTGTGACTTTTACCAGGGTAATTTGACAAGCAAAATACATTTTGGTCAAAAGCTTCCTAAGATCTGGAAATTTTTAGATGGGCTATTTCATAACAAGTTCCTTAGTGTATTTTTTTGTTATTTCAAAGACAAAGTTGAGTAAATTGTATTGGGGAATATTTGGTTTTCTTTGGATTTTCTAGTCATCTAGAAAAATAAAACAAAATTTCTACTACAAGTTTGCAGAAAAGGAGACTATGAAGTATAATAAAATAATTGATACATAACTTTTAAAAGATATGTATTTTAATGAAAGTCAAGATGCTCTTTATAGTCAGCATCAGTGCAAAGCCCACTTGGAATACTTTAATATAAAAATAGCATTAAAAATATAAATGATATGTCAAGTACAATATTCTTTATGTATTAATTATTTGTAGTAATACATTTTCATCTCTTTAAATTTTAATATCAATATTAAGGGAGAATAAATCTTCTTCCAATGTTTTCTTGGCTTCTTTTATATTTTATGGTCTAAAAAAGGCAAAATACAGCAGGCATTCAATCAAAAATATCCCACCATGGCAGCAAAATTGACTTCGTTTATTTTCTCCAGCATTACAAAGTGAATCCTATAAGCCTTTCAGACACACTGACGTCCTTTCATTTATATTATGAGTTTGGATTAAAGTCCGAATCTACCATTTTCAAAGTGCACCCCAAAAATGACCAAAAAGAATTTTTTTTTCCCTTTAAAGGCTACACTCAAAACATTTGCTTGAGAAACTTTCTGAATAGTGAACATTGCCTAGTAAAACACATGCAGTAGACAAAATATCAGATTTCTTTTTCCAGCTGTCCAGAATCCCATTAGTGCCTCTCACTTCTATCAGTGTTTTGCTATAATTAGGATGGCTTAGGGTTTATCTGGGCCTTTTTTCAAAACCAGATTTCCTTCCTAGCAGCAGCCGCTGTCATTTACAAGTACCCTGATGGTATTGTGAGGCTTATTTTGATTTACATTGTGGTGTGGGAACCTCAGTGGTGAAGTGAAGGGAAACACACACACACACACACACACACACACACGTACGCACGCATGCACAGGCCTGCAGTCACTTTTACTTTTATAAAATTTAAAACAGGTCTTACCTGAGGATGATCACTCTGGTCTGGAGTCTGGCTTGTTTCAAGTAGGTTGCTAACCCTCAGCCCTTTCCTCTGGAATCCTGTGTCTCCTTCCTTGGGTAGTGAGCCTGCTGAAAGTTGGAAGGTTTTTGTGTCTTGCTCTGCAGTAGAGAAAAGGAAGTAGGAATTCCAGTCAGGAATCCCTGCTGTGGCATGAGGAGTCTCCTCTTGATTGCTCTGCATTAGTGGGGCCTTAATGGGTCCCTTGGGAGGAGGACTCCAGGCACCTTCTGCTGCACTGTCTTTCAGGGCCAGCTTCTTGCTTTTCCGCTTCACTTGCCACACCCTGGCAGATTTCTGGTTGCTTCTTTGGCTGCCCACGTCCTTTGCCTCTGCTCTTTCCTCCACCATGATCTTCAGACTCTGCTTCATCCCTGATCTTTCTGACCCCCCAGACAAGGGCTTCATCTCCAGCTCTGTTGCCGCTTTATCCATGGTTAGCAGATTGTCACTGGCAAATTCCTCTCCTGCTTGGTGGCTGTCTCTAGTTTCTTCTTGAATTCCTGGACAATCATTCTCAGCAACCTCAGAAGCAGTGGGGAGTGGACAGCTCTCCTGTCCGGTCACCATAGCCTTTCCATCCTGGAGAGATCTGAGAGTAAGAGTCCTCCCTGTCCTCAGGGATGACAGAGTGTGTCTGGAGGCACCACTGCTCCTGACCCCCACTTCTTGGGGTTGTGAGTGATAAGCACAGAAGCTAGTGGTGGCATCCATAGGCCCTGTGTCACCTGACACCCAAGGCCCACAACCCATTTCACTGAGGAAATGTTCACACCCACCCAGGATATACTCACTCAATTCCATCTCTTCGTCATCGCTTTCTAATAAAAAAACACGCTCAGTCCCCTGCAGGCTCCTTTGCCAAACTGCATTAGAGTAATCCGTCATAACATCGGAACATTCCAGATACTCCAGGTCATCATCTGAAAACTCTTCAACGTAAGTTAGGGTTATCTCTGGACAAAGTTCATAATCACTGTCAGAGTCCTCACTGGAAACCAGGGGGCTGGGTTGCTTGTTGACCAAAGCACTCTCACCTGGGTAAACACATGCAGTTGCTTCCAACAGTGGGAGGCTGAAGCTAATGTATTTCCAAGCTTTGGGCTTTTGATGACTAGAGGTTAAGACTTCATTATTAGGGCCATCTTTATTTAGGTTATCATCCATTAACCATGAGACTGAAGGAGGTACTGTCCACTGGTGGTTTGGGGGAATATCATTTGAATTAAGGAAATTTTCTTCTATGTTATTTGAATCATGAACCTCTGCTGTTTGCCTTGTTTCTTCATCCAGAGGATTTTCAGAACTGGATTCAGTAAGGTAATTATTGGCCAATAACTGGGGTGAGCATAAGTAGTTGAATTTGGGTGGGGAGGAATCAGCAGATGGAGCTACTGAGGACATAATTTCTTCTTTATAGGGGTGTTCTTTCTCATGGGTTTGACTTGTGCATTTCTTCTCAGAGGTCTCTGTTCCATGTTTCCAGCCTGTGTCCCTGTCTCCCGGGTTAGGAGGGAGGTGTGGGTTTTCTGCTGGGCACTCAACCTCAATGGAAGCAGAACAGCAAATCATCCCCAGGCAGCTTCTAGCAGAGATCTGATACACAGCAGCATCACTTCTAGTACAGCTAGGATGAAGGGAACACATAGGTGAGTTTGAACATAGCAACAACACTTTTCACAGCATGGCTCATGAGAAGATGACAGTCTTCTCATTGCATGTTCAAATCTGTTGTGTCCCTGGGAAGGGGTGTGTAGCTAAGGACAGCTGGTCACTTGGCTCTGGGGCTGCTAGTGCTGAGATCCTGAGAGATCAGAGATTTCCAAAAATGAGGATTCACAATCTCACTTCAATTTAAAAATATGGAATTTATTTAGATGAAAAGAAAAGATTTTATATTCTAATTTCTTCTCTCCTTTAAAGTTATTTTTATGTTGTAGGAATTTGAAAGAATATTATTTTTCTGGAGTGAGACATACACAAAATAACTATTCTTTCTCATGTGGTAGAACAGTGTCATCAATAGGTCTTATTTAAGATCATGCTAAGAAGGTTTGTTTCTAGCCAGGAGGTTGTAAAGATAACACCATAACAGGATTGTGTGTATGAAGGACAGTATCATTCCTTCCTTTTTAAGGTGACTAAAGGATCTAAATCACAACCACGAACTCCATTTGCTGGAAACTCATGTCCACATGTCATTCTGGCTAACATACATCAAGCCAAGTGTTCGGCTTTGGTCCAGCAGAGAAGGAACAAAATTCTGGATCAGACTGAGGCTGCTCTTTCTGTTCCAGGAGCTATGCTTCTGTGCCTCTGTTTTTTAGTGACTGGAGCCACCTGGAGTTGGGAGCCTGATGTGCTTTACAGCAAGTTATGGTAGGGCCCTCCGTAAAGTTGCACTCCCAATAAAAGCTTGTTACACGTGTTGTGTAATACTGCACATCATCCATCTAGGCATATCGAAAATTCCAATAAGCATTTTCAGGATGTAGGAGCTTTGGGTCTGGCTTGAACTTAGAAGCAATGCTTAAATCTTTATTGACAATTTTCTGAAAGACTAAATCTTTAGTCTGAAAGACTAAAGATGTGACCTTTGCTCCAGTTTCAAATCATACATGTCATTCCCTTCACAAACCTTTTCAATTAATTCTATTTTTTATTTGTTCATTTTATTTTAACAATGTATTAAATATGTACAATATCTAACTTGGAAGGGGTCAATGCTCAACACAGATGGCTCAAACATCACCCTCTTTGTCATTTTTCTTCCTCACTTGAGGGAGCCCTTTGCCTTCTCGAGCCCATACTTACCCATCAGCCCACAGTCACTGTGTGCCTGCTCACATGGACCTCATTTTTGGAAATCAGAGATGAACTCCATTGTCAACAATGTCTTGTTTTATTGGTAACCAGGCCATGACCCATAGTTGATGTCTGGCTCTGCCTTTGTCAGGGAGACTGAAATTTTAGACAACTTTCTGGAAAGATTCTGCTCCTATCTATTTCACAAACTGATTCAGGTTCAACTGATAAAATCAGTGTGCAAGGCCATTATGCCAGATATGCTCTCTGAGAATGTGAACATGTCAAGACTAAATATCCTCTGGTTCTTCAGAAGTGGGCAGAAGAATTATCAGAGAACTTTACTTAAAATTCCTAAATCAGAATCCCTGGATAAGGGAACTAAGAATATGTTTTTAAAGACACTGATTCATTATGATATGAATGGTCCTTGGCTCCTCTTAGAAATTTCTTCATCTTCATCCTCACTAATAAGACTTTGACCTTCTCAGTTAGAGATGAATCTTTTGGGCTGGGGCTATAGCTCAGTGATACAGCACTTGTCCAGCACATGTATAAGACTCTGGGTTCAATCCCTGGTACTACAAGAGAGAAAGAAAGACTAAATATCTTTAGCTGAGGAAATGTGAACTCTGCTACAGTTTCACATTATAAACATCATTGCCTTCATGAATCTTTCCAATTAAGTCTATTTTTTTCTTTGTTCATTTTGTTTCACCAATGCTTGAGATAGAACCCAGCGCCTCACACATACCAGGCAAGCACTCTATCACTGAGCCCTCAATTAGTTCTTGGAGATTTGGTCTCAGCTACAAGTTTCCATGGAACATAAAAGAACACTATGGACCACAGGAAAATTCTAAGCAATTTGCATTTCTTGACCTATACAGACCACTTATGTTTTGCTAGAGAAACCACCTATCCTAAAGTTACCATAACTGTAAAGAAAAAAGAGAAAAGAATAGAAGAAAATAAGGCTGACAGGAACAAAGGACCAAATGGGAAATGAGGAGAATAGATGATTCTCAACTCAAGGAAGATAAACAAAAAGAATTTTAAGAAAATATAAAGAAAATAATTGGGTTAAATATATTTAACTTAATGATTAAGTAAACATATGGGAGACTGTCATGCTTCAGCAATGAATAATTTTACAACACATGCGTTTTGGTTGAATAAGGTTTACAGTTAATCCTAAGTACACTAAACACAGAAGAGACTGAATTAAACACAGGTAACTACTCAGTAACTAAAGAATGCTTTGAGTTCTGTTTTTTGGTAGACACGTTCTTGATAATTATCTTTAAGCATCCTACAGGAAAAAAAAAGGGGAAAATCAGATAAGGAAGGTGCTATGCTTTAGATCTAAAACATTCCCCCAAAGGTCTCATTTGTTCAGGCTGATGAACTTTGGAAAGTGATTCAGTCCTGAGGGCACTAACCTCATCAATGGTTCAACCCACTGGTGAGTTCATAGCTGAATGGGCTGTTGCGAGGTGGAGGATGTAGGTCACTGGGGCCATAACTTCAAAGGAGTATGCTCTCTGACTCTTATCCTCTCTGCTTCTCAACTGTCATGAAGTGATTAGCTTTTCTCTACCATGTCCTTCTGCCCTGATGTTTTTGCCTTGGGGCCAATCAATCGTGGACTGAAACTCTGAAATTGTGATCCAAATTAAACCTTTTTCTCTTTTAAATTTACAGGTCAGATATTTTGTCCCAGCAACAAAAAACTGAACAATACAGAACCCAACCTCTGTTGAATGCCTTTTATGTTAAGTAAAGTCTAGCAACTCAATGGGTGCAAAACTGTGCTCAAAAGAGTTGAGTAATATCCTCCCAAGTGACAAAGCTGGGAAGTAGTAGAGCTCAGGTAAGAGCAGAGCCTTGGGTTCTGAAGCTTAGGTTTGTGTAGGCATTCAGAGAAGGAAATGGCAGGATCTAGAGAAACACTGCATAAGTGAAGTGTTTTTGTTCTCTCTTCGTCTTGACCAGTAAGTTGGCAACTTATGTAGAGATGTGCTGGTGCCTAACACTATGGTAAGAGCTGAGAAGGAGCCAAGAAGATGTATGAAATATTATGTACACCCTGAAGTTCTCAGAGAGACTTGCAGGTCAATGCCATGCTAAGTTGTACAGTGCACAATGAAAAAAAAAAAAAGGAGCTCACAGAAGGGACCTCAGTGGCAGCAACTAACAGGTGTGAATCGAGTGAGAGTGTAGAATCTTTGCATGATGCTGGCCAAGACCTGTGTGTCCCACAGTGATTTGATAGGAATGTAAACCCTTCAGGAAGAAATCCCTGAACAATTAATTGAGTTTCCTCCTTGCCCATTTTTTTCTTTTGGCCAGGGGAAGCAGTAGCACTTTTCCATCCTGTTTGGAAAGTCTTGCTTGAATTTTCTAGGTTCTTTTTAAGCTAATCATTTCCTTCTTGAGATGAAAGAGGTCCATGTTACTGTAAAAGCATGGAGCTTCTCCTGAGTTTGAACCCCTAGAATCAGTCTAAACTGGAGATTCTAAAAGCATTAGGTTATCAGGATTCCTTTATACTCCTAAAAACAATTAAGGGCTCCTGAGTATGTCTATGAATATTTACAATACTAAAACAGAACAATGTTTAAGTTTATTAATTCATTTAAAAATTAGAAAAAATTAATTGCATATTACCAATGGCCAGGAGAAATAAAATGTTTGTGGAGATTATATTTTTCTAAAACAAAGCAAAATTTTGCTAATGACATTGCTTTACATTTTCTCACATATCTTTAATATGAGGCTTAATAAAAGACAGCTGGGGCTTTATGTTGATTTCTGCATTCAATGTGGTACAATATATTACTTTTATTGAAGTATATGAAAAAACAATCTGGCTTTATGTAGATATGAAAGGAGACAGAGAAAAAAGCAAAAAGAAGACTCAATGAAACTAGAAGTTCCCAGTTTAGAGAAGGTATTGAATGATAGTCTTAAAGTTTGGATTTAAAGTTTTGGATCACTGGCAACGGATACTTTTAGTTTGCCTTCAAGTGCTAGATTTGCTTTTTTCACTTTTCAGAAGAATGTCTGCCATTTGTCCATTGTTTTTTTCAAGTAAAAATTGTACTTTGAAAAAAAAGTGGTAAGATCAGCTTGCAAGTTAATACAGGCATTTTCTTGTCATTTCAAGGAAGCCCAGACTTGTGTGTGTTTTCCCGTTTGATTAAATGGGTATTAAAAGGGCTCTTGTTGAGTGGCCTAGATTTAATAAAATTAGCCATTTGTACTAATGCAGCAAGCACATTATTAGGAAATACCATTTGCTATTTGTAACTATAACTATATGGCAGTGAAGAATTCTGTGACAGATAATACAGTTCAGGGTCATTGCCTTAATTCATGCAAAGGTCCCAAGCAACTTACTCTCCATTGCTTTTTACCAGCAGTGCTTAACTCAACACAGAAAAGGGCAAAGAATGTTTGAGTAATTTTACAATAATAGTTTTGGCCTTATGGATCCCCCGCTAAAATTTTAAGAATCACCAGAGATCCGTAGAACATATTGAGAGAACCACTGACTTAAGCTACTCACCAGGGGAAGTTATAATACAGCAATCTCTCACAGGCTGTTGGACCCAAAGTTGAGCTTCAACCTGGAGGGTAGGCTATTTTACTTGGTATGATCACATATATGCCCTGTTAGGCAGTTCCTTAACTGTTTTTGTTTGGTGTGACCATTTGTGCGGCTTCTTAGGCAGATGATTTAATCTCTTTTGTTTCCTGATTTGCAAGGGAGAAAGAAGACCTAAGGCTGGGCTCCACCCCTAGAGATTACTGATTCATTGTTTACCTAGGCCTAAGTGACTCAATTTGGGGAGATATCTACCAAATCTGGAAAGTCTGATCCGGGAAGCTCCTCAGGAGACAAAGAATTTTGCAAGATATTGTGCTTTGGGAACAAGAGATTAAAAAAAAATTGAAGAACTAAAGGAGAGCAGAATCCAGAAGACTAGTAACCATATCAAATAGGAATATGAGGACAAGAGATTGAGAACTAGAATGTAACAATGTACAAAAGGAAGCCATAGAGTAGTGATTAACTTTCTCTAGTTACCAGAACAATGTGTTCACCAAAATTGATATGCTTTTATTAAGAAAAAATTTTTTTTACTTGTAGTTAGGTTTTTATTTTCTTCTATGTATTGTTTACTTTGTTTTGTCCCAAAAAGAATACAGGGTAACTTAAAAACGTACATAACACATCTTAATTCCTTTTTCACCCTCTATTCCTTCTCTCCCCTCTCCACCCATCTCTTGACTTGGGGCAGTTTTAGGAAAGAGGAATTGGCTACCTTAGATCAACATTCTTGTGAAAGAACCAAAGGACATAAGTGCCTGCCTGGCAAGCACGAGGTCATGAGTTTGATCCCCGGTACCAAAAAAAAAAAAAAAAAAGAACCAAAGGAAATGGGACAATCAAGGAACTGACCTGGGAGATTCAGTCACCTATTCTTAGGTTAGCATATGTTTGTATTATCAATACCTGAACTGAACTGCAGATGGCCCATTTTATACATTTTATGACAGACCTTTTGCAACATTTGATTCTATTGTCCCAGATTCCACTACTAACGCAGTTTTCACTAGCAAGTAATTGTTAAATTAGACTGGCTTGTCCTGTATCTGGATTTGATATGCTTTTAAAACCCTATACTTCAACTCCAATAATCATTATTAATAATATCCTCAGGGTATTTTTACATGCATTATTCATACATCCTACTGGCTGTTAAGGTGGGTAGGTGGGTGACTCTACTAGCAAAATAAAACAATATCAGAACAAGTACTCCTGTGTGGGGTTTGTTTTTTTTTTAAGTGGATTTTCCCAAACATTGCTGTTTTTCTCCTGCCCCATTGTCTGCCCAAGGCCATTTCCCAACTCCCAAACCACTCTACCAACTATACAAAAATCGCTGAAATTCAAACTTACTGTATGTAGGAGAAAGTGAAACTAGTAGTAGAGGTAAGATAGGGAATTTCTTCTGCATAGCTGGTATTATACAGCCACCATTCTCCACCACAGCATTTCATTTTATTATGTATCCCACTTTTCAGTGGAAGAAATCAAGATCTGGGAAAAAAATGTTTGCAGAGTGTTCACTCATGCAGTCAGGAATGTGATGATAAGGAGGCCACTGAAACTTCCCAGTGTGGCTGTGAATTGTCACAGCCTTGCCTGTCCCTGCCACCGGGGGTGGGGGAGCTGCTCAATAAATAATTACGTGATGACATCTGATCTGTGCCCTTTTCTTGGTTATAACACCAGGTTGAGGTCATAGTATTTTCTTAGACTAAGCGACTATTTTTTATTACCTGCCTAACTGCTGCTGCCAATAATCATAATTAAGTTATTCGGAATGAGAAAAGTTTAAGGAGATGTTTTACTACTGCTGGTGGTTCTGCTGCTTTATTTTGTGTTGGGGGTTTGAACCCAAGGACTCATGCATGCTAAGCACAAGATCACTTGGTTTTCTTCCAAGCCTACAGGAAAATTTATAGCACTAAAAACAGGCAAAATTTCTTGATCATATTTTCTACAAGTCACTAAACACATTTCAAAACAAATGAGATTCCTCGTGTATTTACCAATACACTCAGTAATTTTTTCAGTAATATATGGGTTAAAATGTACATCCAAAGAGGCAATAGGGACCTCAGAGCTGTATCTGGGGCCAACTGTCTACCACCCACTTTGGTTCTTTTGCTCTATAACACCAGTGCTGGGGCCTTGAGTCTGTAACTCCCTGATTCCCATGCCCACTGGTTTCCTGCTGCATTTGACCAAAGAGAAAGAAGATTTCAGGGTGGGAAGGAGGGAGAATCCAGCTTCAAGGGCCTTCCAGAAGAAGCTGCACCTCTTTTGCAGTTGCAGATCCCATAGAACAACCCAGTCTCTGTTCTGTGACCTGTGACCCAGAACTGCTACTTCCGCACCTTCATTTGTCTCTGCAGCCTAAGAGTTGGAGACCTTTCAATGCTAATATCTAGGTGAACCTCACTGTTATGGCTTGTATCTAGATATCTCCCTCAAAGCCTCATGTGGTCATAGGTGGGGTTTTCCAAAGGTGGCTGCATCTAGGGTGTATGATCCTGGAATTAAAATTGTGATGCTGGGATTAAAGGTGTAATGGTGAAATTTAAGGGTGCACAATTACTAAATTAGTCAACTGATTGGTTTAACATAGTTCTGGGTATGAATAATGGGAAAGCCCACCCTGAGTGTGGGTGGCACACTCAAATTGTGGGTAGCCTGGGAGGGATACAAGTGTTGATGCTGTTGTTGCTACTGCTGCTGCTTGCTGCTTTGATGTTTCTTCCCTTCTTGCCATGAGTTATTTCTCCTCTGCAATGCCCCTCTGCCATGCCACCTTGCCTTGGAGCCAGCCAGCTATGGACTGAAATCTCTATAAACTGTGAACTGAAATAAACTTTTCCTCCTTTAATTTTGGGTATTGGGTATTTTTTTCTCAACAATAATAAAAGTAACTAAAACATTCACTGTTTCCTGCTTGGCTCAGTCACCTATGTAACCCTCAACTAAATGCTTAAAAGTAGCTTTAATCTTCCTGGCCAGATAGAAATGGATGCAGAGATGATGCATTTTACAGATGTTGAATATGGGGCCTGGGAAAAGGTTATATGTTTTAAATTACCTAGCATAAATCAGTAAAAAAAAAAAAAAAAAAAAAGGAAATATCTACTATATATAAGGCACTGTATAGAGGATAAAGATGCCTAATTTCTAGACGTTTTCCTTGGGAACTTCCTTCCAATAAGGGAAATGAGATGTCCATACAAATAGATATGATATAGGATGATATTGCCAAGTGTCATCAAAAATCATGCCAACTATGGGGAGTCAAGGTGGAGGGCGAGATATCAAGGGAAGATTTCCTAAGGAACTTAGCAGCTGAAGTAGGACTAGCATGATTTTGGCAGGAAAGATGGCATACCTGTGAGGGTAGGGAGGAGGCCAGTCTTTCCAGGCAGAAAGAACAGCCTAAAGATGGCAGGAATTAACACATCCCCAGGCCATTACAAGGAAAGATTAGCAGTTTTTTACTTGGAATATTGGGGATAGATAAGCAGGCAGGTAGGGCAACTTTACCATTTATTACAGGACGCTTAAAAGAGTGAAAAGGGTTGCTATTGATATGCCAAGACAACAGGTGGACATTGGCACCCTGTGAGGATGAGTCTGACCCAGGTGGATCAGGAGCTCTAGCCACATGCCAACAAAGGTGGCAGAGCCCAGATAAGGGAAGGTTTTCATCCTATACTGAAAGGTTTGGACTATAGTTTCCAGTTCACCAGGAAGCAGATCAAATAGCCATTTAGAGTGGACTGGAAGATGATTCTGTAAGGTGTTCACTGCATTTTACACCACGGACCAAGGACAAGGAAGGAATGCTCTTGCTCTCCATATCTGATATGCTCTATGGTCCTAAGGAACTGGAACACCCCATTCTCCCATATGCCCGACTGTTTATGCCTAGTTCGCTGCACAGGACTTGAGAAAGAAAACCAGAAATTAGTGTATAGGATTTGGTTCCTTCCCTAGAGGAGTTGTCACCATTGCCAAGAGACCAGACTTTCCGGTGTTAAATAGGGAACAGTATGTGATTTGGAAATTCCAGGGTCATGGAGCTCCAAAAAGCACAATTGAGGCAGCAAATGCTTCTGATGGTTAGGAAGAGGGAGGTCAGGATGTTCTGGATCTTCAGGGAATACAGCCAGCACATGGAACTTGAATCCAGTTGGATTAAACTTTGGCTGGGTGAGAACGAGGGAAGGGCATTGCGGGCACATGCACAGGAACTGGAATGAGCAGGTCATGTGTGAGGGTCAGCAAAACAGTGAGCCTATGTGGAGTGCTAGGCTGGGGGAGGAGGCGCCCCAAGGACAAGAGTTATGGGTTAGAAAGAACTTCTGATATAAAGGCTCAGATCATACAGGAAGAAACTGTAGGGCAGATGATTTTTGCTCTTTATTCAAGTGTAATTTGGGGGAGGGAGGTGGGGAGGTTGGATCTCATTAAGTCTCTAAATTGCCTGGAATGGGCTTGAACTTGTGATCTTCCTGCCTCAGCTTCCCAGTGTAAGATAAAGCAAGCACTACCATGCACAGCTCCACGTACAATTCTGAGCAGATGGCAAGGCCAGTACAGTGTTGTGGTTAAGGGACACCAGCCAGCAAGCCTGGGATCCTATGCCAGCCCATCCGCTTGGATAAGCTACTTAATGGCTCCGGACAATAACAGTGGGAGTGACATGAGGGTAAAGGAAGTTAATTTCTATAAAGTTCTTACAGCAGGGTCTGACACACAGTAAGCAGGAAATCTTTGTCGTCAGCCTTGAATAAACATTCGAATACCTTGGAGTGCTTTTTGGAAATACCAGTCTCCAACCATTTTTAGGACAGTGAAACTATGCTAAACAATACAAAAGGGTCAATAGGTGTCATGAGACATTCTAACAACCCCGTGAGTGAGCCCTAATGTAGGCTGTGGACTTTGGGTGGCCATGATGTGCCAGTCTAGGTTCACAGATTGTAACAAAGGTGCCACTCTGATGCTCATCGGGGAGGCTGTGCCTGTGTGGGGGAAGGAGATACCTAGAGAACTCGCTGGACCTTTTGCCCAGTTTTGATATGAGCTTAAAACTGCTCTAAAATACAGTCTATTTCACAGGGAAAAAACAATACCAGTACCAGGGGCCCACTAGAAAATTTAAATATCAAGTATCCTGGGGCTAAAACTGACATTTGTTTTTCTTAAGTTTCCAAGCAATTCTAATGTACACTCAGTTCAGAAGCACTAAGCTGAATGAATGTTAGATATCTGCTCCACAGAGACTCAACTCAGAGAATCAGCAAGTGAGAGATTTTGTTTTTCCTTGAGAATGCGTGGGGCGTGACTTCCTGGCTCTGACTGGACACAGATGTACAATTTTTGATAGCTCTCTGAGCCCCTGGGAACTTTACAGACACATTAGAGATTCTTTGAACAAGAAAAGAGCAAAATGACTTTAGACAGGAAAAAAATCCTGATGCATTCCTACTACCCAGCTTAATTAATAGACAACTGATCATTCTTATCAGAAGAAAACCCAAGGTAATTAGAAATAATCCACCTTCTGCACCTACCACCAGACTAGCATAATGTCCCAGAAATCTCAAGACCATGTTATTATATTTTTTAAATCCTAAATTAAATTGTGAATCTGATCTATGTCAGGCCCAGCACTCTTCTCAGAGCTTAAAACAGGTTTCAGCAGGTGGTCACAGTGTTCGGTAGCACAAGTATCACTAGTCAGAGGGCTTTCTAAAAGTTGAGTGACATAGAATTCTGAAGTACTAATACTATGAGTTCATCAAACGCCCAAACCAAACTCTACATGTTCCTACCCAGACTGCTTCTCGTTTCTAAAGTTCTGTAATTTCAGGCCTCAAGTCCTGAAGCCCACTGTCAATCCCTTCCTGATGCAGCAATTTCTGCCACACTCAGCCAGGAACCAGCTGCTTCATGCCATCTTCTCCGAAGCCCTCCTGGTTGGAACCACCAGAATCTCATCAAAATTCTTGCAGTAGTTGCTTGTGGGGAAGCCTGGATGTCCCCTGACTCCTCTGAGATGGCAATATTTACAGCACTATAACCACAGTCATCCTCTTATAACCAAGACATGAAATATGTCTCTGTCTAGAAACCCTCCAGCAAGTCCCCATCTTATTCATAGTAACCTCCTAGTCATTATCAGGAGCCATGGGTGACAGGCCCTGCAATCTCCCCTTCACCTGCTGGACTCAGCCATGGAGGTCTGGATACTCCCACTCAAAGGCTTCTGCTCTTGCTGTTCCTTCTGACAAGCACATTCTTCTCCAGGAACTACATCACCTTCTCTCTGTTCCCCTTCACTTTTCTTCTCATAGGACTGCCTCAGAGAGACCTCCTTCCCTGATATTCTTTCTTTTTTACCTGACACCTTGCACAGCTGCTGGTTTGTTAAATGCCTGGCCCCTCATAATAACCCTATCCCAGGAGATCAGGGGCTTCACATTCACTGCTGTATCCTCAGGGTCTAGAACAGTCCCTGGCACATAGTTGACCCTCAAGTGTTTGGAAGAAATCTCTTATGATCACTACTTTTGAGCCTACAGTTCAACATGCGTGTTAGCAGACTTTGTCAGAAGACAAGACTTGTTGGCTGAGCTTCAGAGAAAAATTTAATGGAATCCTTGGCTTTTGAGCTGAACTTTGCCCCTCAGTAGTGGTGTTACTTTAGATGGGCCCATAATCTTTCTGGAGCTTGGCTAAGCTAGAAAGTACAGTACAAAAAGTAAACTGAAATAATTGAATTTGACCAACAAAAGCAGAATTTCTTGAGGTTGGGAGTATTTGGATCAGGTATGTTTTTAATATCCTAGGTGTCACATGTATCCAGGAGTGGGTTGATCTTTAGAGAAGGGTGTCTCGTGTGTCAGGCAGCACGCGAATCCCCAGAGATCTTGTTAAAGGATGGGCTTGAGTTGACTGGGCCTGCAGTTAGAGATGGAGTCTGCCTTTCTAACAAGCACCCTGGGGATGCTGATGCTTATGATGATGTCCAAAATCAAGCAACAAAGTCTCAGAGCCCTTTCCAGCTCTGTGACACCAACTATCCTATGGAAAGTGAAAGTTCCCTTATTAAATCCTCAGCAAAATACCAGCTGTCACTTGATTTGCTGCTTATTATGGATTGAGTTCCTTAGTCCATGTCTGGCAGGCAGCTCTCACATGCAACTCTGTGGCTCATAAGAGTTAGTTTTGCTTTAAAAAAAAAAATTATTTGTCAGGTCTGGTGGCACACACCTATAATCTCAAAATTCTGGGAGGCTGAGACAGGAGGATGACAAATTTGAGCCCAACCTGGACAGAAACTTAACAAAACATATCTCAAAATTAAAAAAAAAAAAAAGTTAGGTCTGGGGATGTACCTCAGTGCAAAGGCCCTGAAAAAAAATTGTTTTAAATTGCTAAATCAAGGCAAGGGAACAAACAAAAGCAGAACAGAGAACATTTCTCTTAAAATCTGGCTCACTAGCATGCACAAGGACCTAAATACTACCCAAGGGTGCAAAAAATAAAAGATAAAAAGACAGTTCAGAGACCTGCCATCAGGAAGGAGACTCATAGTTTAATTGCGTCTCTTTGCCTGCTGATCTGTTGTCAAGACCTCAGTGCCTGCTATGACCTTCGCTGTTTTCTTAACCCAATATGTCATTATGCTTCTACCTCTTTGCCATCTCTTGGCACCCACTGAGCAAATGTAAGTGAAGGAACAACTAAGAAGTGGCAGACACAAAAAGCAGGAGGGCCTGGAGCATGGGCTGGAGGGAGCAGCCCCGTGTTGGGCAAGGGCAAGGAGAAGGATTAGTGATGCCAGAGAACAGCTGTAATTGGGGTAGCAGCCCATGGATGGAGGCTGACAAGAATAGAAAGAGGCAGCCACATAATGACCAGAAGCTCAGACACCCTCAGCTCAAAGGGAGCCTGCCAATTAATCTTAATTGTCAAGGTGGTTGGATTAAGAGACTTCTGGAGAGATGACTGAATAATGGGGGTCTGTAGTTAGTGGACTAATCCACTGATGCTCACGGCTGACTGTGCTGTTAGGAGGCGGAGCTCACTTGGAGCTGGGTCCCTGTGGGCACGCCTTTGGAGGGTGTATCTCTCACTGACACCCCACCCCCACCCCGTTCTGCTTTCCAGCAGCTGTAATGTGAGCAGTCTTGCTCTCCCATGCCTTTCTGCTTGGACCCATTCCACTATGGACTGAATCTGCTCAAAACATGAGCTAAATTGAACCTCTCCTCCTTTCATTTGTGGGTATCAGGTATTTGGTCCCAGTAATGGGAAAACTGATCACATACAGAACTACCGCAAGAGACCTTTTACAATTATTCTGTCTTCTTAAAATGGATTCTTACACAGCAGCACTGCCAAAGTATTGGTCAGTCTGGTACCAAGAAGCCACAGTATTTGAAATTAGTGCCCAGCTTGTGGTGGAATGGCTCTCCCCTCCCCTTGGCAAGGCTCTGAAAAATAGAACCAAGTCGCTGTAGGCACCAAGCAACTCCTTCTCCATGTCTCTGTTGAATGCTGATTGAGAAGGGTATAGCCCCAAGTGCTGGAGCAACAGCAGAGAACAACAGATGAGATAAGTCTCAGTTTCCTGGGTGTTTTCACCTCATGTAAGTCCTATGTCAGTAGACAGAATCATAATACACAAAGTTAGAAATCAATAAGCATTGTGAATAGGAACAACCCAAGTATCTATCAACAGGTAAATGGAATAACAAATTGTAGTAGATCCAAACACTGAAATACTAGAACACTGCTTAACAGTAGAAGGGGTGAGCTAGATATATGCCGTGCAACAGGGATTATTCTCAAGATAATTATCCAGAGGAAAGAAAACCATGTACAAGGGAACATACTTTATACTCTAATTTCTAGGAAAAAAATCTAGAGAACCTTAGGAACAGAAAACAGATCTGTTGCTGTTTGAGAAGAGGTGGGCAGAAAGGGCAGGAAGGTGGGATTTTGAGGATCCTAAAAAGATGTGTTCGTGATCTTTATGGTGATGATAAGCTTATGAGTGTTTACCTGTCTTAATGCTTATCAAACTGAATACTTTAAATATGTGTAGTTTGTTATACATTTATATGCACATGTGTCTACAATATAGTGTTTATATAGATAATATATATACCATGTCATGCTAAGTGGACAATAATGCAAGCCAAGGAAAGCAGGGCACACTAAGAGCAGGCAGGGCCACTTTAAATGACTAGCCAGAAATGATCTCATGATAAAGTAATTTTGTGCAGAAACCTGAGGGAAACAAGAGAGCTCAGCATGGAGATATCTTCGAAGAGATCATGCCAGGTAGGAGTAGCACAAGCAGAGCCCTGGAGGGAGACATACCAGGAGGCCTGACTCACATCTTTAAGCACTGTCATGGCTCAGAACAGAGTTAGTGAGTCAGAATTTGTACTGAATGACTGCACCACATCCTTCTTCACATCTGTCCTGCCTTCACAGGTGGAGTCCACATCCCTGACCTGTACCTGGCTTCTTAGCACCTCTAGAAGAAACAGTCACACATTACTAGGACAGTCCAGAGCCTGCCCTAGGATTCTTATCAAAAATGCAGAATGTGAAGGAGGGGAACATGATGGTGCACACCAATAATCCCAGCATGAGGCCAGCCTTGAAATGAGGTCAAGGCTATCCTGAACTGCATAGTGAAACCCTGTCTTGAAAAGACCACAAAAGAAAAGTCAGAGTGTGTTTTGACTCCTTCTTCTCTGAAACATGTCAGTCACACAGCCTAAGTCCACTTTTAAACTCTCATTCTTATGACCAAGAGTGACTCTTCACCAACACACAGGGGACCACAGAGTTAAAAAGAGTTGCATTTATTTAGTTCTTACTAAGTCCCAAGAAGCGTTTGAACACCTTCCTTGTGTGTGTTACTTCATTTAATTTTCTAGTCCTGCAAGGTAGATACTATTACTTTTCCTATATTGCAGACATAGAAACTGAGGTAGACAGAGGTTGAGCAGCCTAACCTAGTAAAAGACTTAAGACCTGAGCCTAGGAAATCTGATCCAGAGCTGACCCTGTAAGTATCCACATATGATCTTGCAGAATGCTGCAAATCACTGATTCTGAACCACTGGGTGCTGTCCTTCCCTACTGACCTGGTTCTAGCCTGTCTTTGCATATGGCTATGACACCTTCAATGTTTAGGGCAGTGAATTGTGTTGTCACCCTCAAATTCAAATGTTGATGCTCTAACTCTCAGTGCAAGAATATTTGGAAATTAAGTCTTTGGGGAAATTTGGTGTTTAGGTGAGATCATGAGGATGGTTCCCTCATGACAGGATTAGTGTCCTTACAGGGGACACCAAAAAGCTTGCTACCTCTCCATCAGTGTAAAGGTAGCCTTCTACGTTCCAAGAAGAAGAACTTTACCAGCCCCTGACTGTGCTGCACACTAGTCTGAGACTTCTCAACCTCCAAACCAGTAAGGAATACATTTTTGTTGTCTAAGATATTGAGTCTATGACATTTTGTTAGACCAGCCCAACGTAAGACAGACAGAAGCAGTCAGATCATCCCACGTCCAAATGCCTCTCACAGGCCATGCTCAACCTTAGGTGCCTTTGGGTATAGTGCAGGTATAGTCTGGAGAGGCACCTGGGAATGTCCAGAATTTTGGCCTTCCTTCCCAAGCAGACTCTGAGGAAAGGGCAAAGCAGGACCTCAAGGTGTTAGAGTTCAGAGATAAGCTGTGGGAAAGGCACAGGGTATAAGGCCAAAAAAAAAAAAAGTAGGCCACAGATCAAGGCAAGGAATGGAATCGGGGCCTGGAGATGCTTGCAGAGGTGAATATACAAAGGTAAGGAGCTTGGGCACTTTCATGAGATGCCTGCAGCTATGTATACAAAGGGGACAAAAATAGGGCTTTCAAGGAAAATTGTTCTTAGTCCTGTCCCCATCCCTACAAAGCTGGGACAAAGCCCCTTGCGGCAATTCCCAGAACTGATTTTGTCTCCACTCTGCCACAAACACACCTTCCTCCTTTGTAAAGTGCATTGGCGGTTATCAGAAATGCTGTGGTACCTACGTTGGCAAGACGCCTATATTTTCAGTCTTTTCGATTTTGAGACCGTCAGCACATGTCCAGTCTCAGGTGACTGGAACACCTTAGCTGTCCCCGGGTTTTGAGAGAGAGCTCTGGGCTCTATATTTCCTGTCCCAAGACTAGAATAATTCACACTAAGGGATCAGCACAGTGATGGAAATGGCCACCAAATACCTGTCCCCAGGAAAAAGTGAGTAAGTATCCCATGGCCTGGTCTATGACCGTTGTGCTCTGAGACACTCACTTATTAAAATCACAACTAGCATGTGACGACGAGGAGTGAATTCTCAGAAGGGACCTATCACCCTGGGGACTAAGTGAGACTTTCTCGTCAGATCTTTGGAAGTCATTCAAGTAGGGCTCTGGCATGGTGTGAGCAATGACCTGCTGAATTCATTCAGAAAGAATGCCACAAGAACCCTCCTTAGCCA
The DNA here is from genome assembly GCA_004027455.1 of Hydrochoerus hydrochaeris. Taxonomy (NCBI): domain Eukaryota; kingdom Metazoa; phylum Chordata; class Mammalia; order Rodentia; family Hydrochaeridae; genus Hydrochoerus; species Hydrochoerus hydrochaeris. The sequence goes on along the minus strand of PVLA01002389.1, from coordinate 179,767 downwards.
TGTGCTGGGGACACCCTGGTGCCGGAAAGTTCTACCAGTCACCTTAAGACTTCTTACACCTACTTAAGCTCACAGAACACAAAGTTCACAAAATGCTTTCAGGCTTTGGATGAAAAGCAGTGCTGTCTTAGCCAAGGCATAGAGAGATTTAGTCATCTTTATTGGTTTGCAATGGGTCTCTGATCTAACATGTTAACTATACTTTACCTCCAAGAAGGAAATAACAGAGATAGAAAATGTTGCCAATCTAAGTTACCTGTTTTATATCCAATCTGCCCTATTTTAATCCACTCCAAAATTAAAGTTTTGTGCAGAGAACATTTAAAGCACATGAAATAGCTATTATGTGTTGCTTTACATGTATTGATTTAGTCTTCACAATAGTGCTATAAAGCAGATGTCTTCAGGCACAGAGAGGGTAAGTAACTTGCCCAGATGATGTAATAATTTTGTAGATCTGGGATTTAAATCCAGAACAACATGGCTTCGGATTCTTCTCTCAATGGAGGAAATAATATTCTTCCTTTGTAAATCAAGTCGATGGTGACAGTTCTACCCTTAGCAGGATGAGTGCATTCTGCACAATTTTTTTCAGGAAGAATATCTTTGAGTCACCCAGCCTCACCTGCCCAGCATCAGTCACAACTGATGATTCAGGTTTTCCAGATATCTGGCAGGTTTCCTTGAGTGATCGTGTGTAGAAAGGATGCTGATAGTTCTTCCAAGGGATAGACAGAGCCTTTAGCATGCATAACAAGCATGTACAACCAACCTTCAAACCACAGTGGCCTCAAGAATAGAACACATGTCCTAAGGCTTCTGGGGTCTGTCTGCACATCCAAATGTGAGGCATAACAGGTAAGCTGAGTCATGGCCAAAGTTACAGATTCCACCTACTGAAATGTGACTGTGAATACAGACATGTACAAAAAATCAGCTTAAATTCTTTGATCTGTGTTAGTCTCCCTGATAAATACCCACTACATCTATCTGTTTCTTCAACTGGACTATGGCACCTAGAAGACTGCATGCTTTAATTGCTACTATGACTAGAACACATTAAGTACTCTTGATGTTTATTGAATAAATGAGTTGATTCTTTTTTTTTGTTTTTTTTTTGTTTTTTTGTACCTGGGATTGAACTCACAACCTTGTGATTGTAAGGCAAGCATTTATGCCACTGAGCTAAATCCCCAGAAATGAGTCAATTAAAACTGGAAAAAATTATCATATAGGCAAGAGGTAACCATACATCGTGAAATATTTTGCATTTTTGTTTTATTTTGTTTTGTTTTGTTGTTTAAGCAGAACAAAAATAATTACAACAGATGATCTAAAAGATTAGGTGAGCCACAAATGGAGGATGTGATAAATTACAAAATTTGGCCACTAATTTCTCCCCTATGAGTATGCACACCTTGCTGCCACATAACTTTTCCTTTCTGCTCTTTAAGAGAAGGAGCTATTTTCTTGCCTGTTTGGTCTTGCCCTATGGCTTGCTTTGCCCAAAAGTCTGTGGTGAGTTTGGTTTTGAAGTGGGGTTAAGAAACCACACAGCTCTAAAACATTGGAACACTGCCCGAGATGACCCTGTAAGGAAACTAGATGGCACCTCTGGGAGAATGAAAGCCTAGAGAGAAGAAAATGAGAGGTGGAGGGTTCCAGCCAACAATAGCACCAATTACTAGGCCTATCATTGGAGCCATTTTGGACCTTGTGGTTCAACCAATCCTTGGGCTGATGACAGTGGTGTGAGTGTTTGTGAAGCCAATAGAAACCCAGAAGGCCCACAGAATCAGCAGAAACAAACCAGGCACTGCTAAGGTCCTTGTTGTATGGATCTCTGTGAGTTTCTCAATGTCAGTGCTCCTGACATTTCAGATTGGATAATTCTTTATTGTGGAGGGCTGTTCTATGTACTGTCCAATGTTTAGCAGGATCTTTGACCTCTACCCACTGGGTGCCAGTATACTCTCCAGTTGTGACTATCAAAAATTTTTCCAGAGCTGTATGTAGTGGTGTACTCCTGTAATCCTAGATCTCCGGGAAGCTGAGACAGGAAAACTGAAAATTCAAATCAACCTGGGCATGATTTAGTGGCAGTGATTGTTTCAAAATAAAAAATGAAAAAGGGCTGTGGTAGCTCAGCCCTGAGTTGAATCCCTAGTAATGGGGAAAAAATCATTTCTGGATATTGTCAAAAGTCCCCTGGGGAACACCATAAGTGATCCAGGAAGCCTCTCTGATTTTTCCTTCAAAAACTTTAACAACAATTCCTTCTAAAAGCCTCACTTGTTAAAGGCTTGTTTCCCAGCTCACAGCACCTCTGGGAGATGGTCACACCTTGAGATGAGGGGGTTCTATGGGAGGTCTTTAGGTCACTGCGAGGGCATTTCCTGGAAGAGAATGGAGGAACTCCAGACACTTCTTTGCTCTCTTTTGCTCCCTAGCCATAGTGTGAATAGTTTTGCTATATCATGTGCTCTCACTATGATATTCTACCTGACTGCAGGCTCAGAAGTAAAGGGGCCAACAAATCATGACGTGGAACCCTAAAACTACAAGCCTAAGTAATATATCAGCTTCTCTCTTTATAATTTGATTATCTCAGATATTTTGTAATAATGCTAGAAAGCTAATACCCATTGTGGGGCAGGTTGGAAAGCACAGGCCCACACTAATCAAATATGAGCTCAATTGAACTAATGACACCTGTGCAATGCTAGTTTCAAGTGAGATCATGTTTGGAGGGTCCAGGGGAAACCATTCCTTCTTGAGGGGATTCTGTTTAAGTCTGTGAGCAGATTAGCTGGCAGTGGCTGCTGTTCTCCTGGTATCCTCCCCACTCAGCACTCTGAAGGGCTTGTCCAAGCTCAGCGAGGGTCAGGCAAAGCTGACAAGCTCTAGAGGGGAGGAGGTGCTTTGCCTGGCTCTGATGCCAGCAGGGGCTGAGCTCTGCTGCTGCCACCTCATTCATAATCTGTGTTCTCTCTCTCAGCATAGCAGGGCATGACTGTGACCTTTGAAAGAGGCCTTTTTGCTGCAGCGAAGGGTCTATCTCTCTGGGTGTGGGTTCTTGGACAGATTTTTATCTGTTGCTTTGTTGCCTTTCTTTAAACTATGTTCATAAGAGACCACAATTCCCCATTTGTACACACATTTGTGCCACTTACTTTCACTATGAGGTAGAAAACTATTTGCATTTCCTTCCCTGCCTCCCAACTCCCACATCTTTTTCAATTAAAAACCAAAGCTTTTTTTCACCTCCAGTGCAGCCCAGCTCAGACTGATGTTTCTCTCCCTTCAAGGGCTTTCTTGTCTGTCCACTTCTCCTCCCTGCCAAGCACCCTTGACCTGTGTTAGAACGGCAGTGACCTCTCTCCCATGAAGAGTGGTCAGAGTGGGAGAATGCAGGGAGGGCGAGGAATGGGTGCCACCATAAGAAGCACAGAGGGAAGCACCAAAGCTTGATAAATACAGCCATGTGACTCTTAGTCTCAAAGGAAAACTATGGATGAGCTTTGCCAAGCTCAGAAAAGCCCTTGAGAAGCAGAGAAACAGTGCTTTCAAATATCTAAGCACACACCTTTAATGCTCCAAAGTCCGAAGTCACATAGATAAAGAAAAGTACTCTTCAGCCTACAAGCTAATCCAATGGTTTATGATATATTGATAATGGCAGGAAAATTTCAGACTAATATAACTAACAACTAACTTAAAATCTTTGAAAGTCATCTACTTAAAATTCCACTCATTTTCCCAATGAGCATTTATATACTGGTATAACTCTATTTATTTTGCAGGTGAATGTTTAGGATGCAAAACATTTTTCACCTTAGACAACACACTAGAATTACCTGAGGTTCAGATTCAATTGATCAATAGTTACTGAGATTAAATCAAATGTTACTGAGACTGAAACCTCCCTGGGTGGTGCCAATGGGCAGCTCCAGTTCAGAACTATTGGTAAAAAAAAAAAAAAATCAGAACTTTGAATACTCAACCTATTTAATATTAAGCAGTCAAATATATATTGTCATATTGCTCTATCATCATTTCTTGCACTAGGATTAAATTCTTCTTACTTTTCAAAATGCCAGGCCTAGAACTTGGAAAGAATGGACTTGGTTATACCAAATCTTCCATTTTTACAAATACCACTGCCTTCCTGGACTGCAGAGCAGATAATGGTGACTTGTTGTCCCTCCATAGTGTAAGTTCCCCTCCTAAGTTTCTCATTCCTATAGCGTCTTTTCCACTTCAGTTTATGAGTACCTGGAATTACCTGCAAAGCATAGAGGCAGATTCTAAGCTGAATAAGTTGCAGGTGAAGAGGGGAAGACCATGGCAAAAGTGAAATGAAGAGGCAGGAAAGTTCAAGCCGTATGTACAGGGCACAAATGCCAATGCAGCCGCCTCCTTCGGTACACTGATACAGTGAGGGGGGGAAGATGTATTAATTTGTGCACCACCTACTTTCCATGCTGGAGTGAAAGTTTTGTGAGGATGTGGACAATGCTTATGTTTTTCACCTCCATCTCCAGCATTTAGCAAAATAATTGGTGTGCAGTGCTTGTAGAACATTCTTATTCTTAGATCCAGGGCTACTGGCACAGGCTCCTGACTAGGAGTAATTTTTATACAGTGCTTGTTTCCTCTGGCTTCTTAGAGCCCTAGAAGGGCATTGTGATCAATTCAGTAACATTAGAATCAAGGGCAGACTTCCTACCAACCTGAAATTAGAGAAGTTCTCATTTTCTCTACATGTTGAACTTCCTAATTTCATCCAAACAAATAGTTCCTAGGGGAATAGAAAATACTTAGAAAACACTATATCGGACAACCACTCTTCCTAAAATAAAACCAGAAGGTATGAGTCCTAGCCTATATTCCATTACCAGTTTGCTGTGGAATGATGTCAATCACTTCTTCCTTCCTTCCTACCCATGCAAGTTTGGGTAACAGTGCTGAGATCCAATCACACTTTCTTAGTGCTCCAGAAAAAGCAAGATTAAATGAAAAGCTCACTTAATGATTGCAAATGGATAGATTACTTAGAATTCTCAATAACATTTAACTCCATCAATAGCAATAAACTAGAAAAGTGCAATTATTACTGAGCTCAGAAAATACTCACTATCCAAGGGGCATTGGTCCCTGGACATCTCCACTCCTGCTGATGGTCAAGTCTCATATAAAAGAGCATAATATTTGCATCTAGCTTACCTACTTCCTCCAGTACAACTGAAATCATCTTTAGATTACTTCCAATATCTAATACAATGTAAATGCCATGTATTGTTTATGGAATGAAAACAAGCAGAAAGTCTGTACAGGGTCAATCCAGATGCAATTTTTTAAAATATTTTCAGCCAGTGGTTGACTGAATACACAGATGTGGAACTTGCAGATGCAGAGAGCCAACTATGGGCATCACTGGATGCCTTGGCTGATGCCTGCCAAAAGCATTTAAAGTTAGGATGTCAGGAGCAAATATGAACCAATCTTTTGGCCTCCCCTCATAGTGAACAGCACATGATGGAATACAGAATGTTAGAAAACAATCCAGAAGGGCAAAGTCACTTACCAAGAGAGATGTAACACATGAACATATTGATTCTGAAAGAACTCATAACTGGAAATAATGCCACACTCATCTATGGCTTGACCATTTTTATACCAGGTGACCTCTGGTTTGGGCTGACCTGATAATAAAGAAGTAATATTCTTATTAAGTTAAGTATTTTTACAAAAAGATACACATTTATGAGAAAGAACAGGCAATAAGGAACAAAGATGATAGCATGATGGGTTATGTCAGTTGAGGAATTAAAAAGCTTCCTCTCACATATACAAATGTGTAATTTAATAAACACAATTGGGCATGTTATATGCCTAAGACAATGCTGTGCTGGGGAGTGGAAACATAAAATGAAAATATCCTGTCTCAAATCAAGAAAAATTGTTCAGTATGCAAAGATATGGATGGCATCTTTTTTTCAATGTCACCTAGAACAAAGAATTATCCAAGAATTATCTTGAGGAATGTACTTTATTTCACTCAATGATTACTACTGACTAAAATTCCCAGATTTAGTGAAGTTATATGTTACATTGTAGGTTTTTATCCCATAGAGATGCAAATCACTTCTGGTTAGCAGAAAAGACAATCCTATAAGTTGTTCACTGCCCAATAAGATATTAAACAGTATTAAACCTAACCTAACAACTTTATTCTTTCATTATGAAAGAGCATATAAATGCCTAACTTCTCAGTCTGAAGCACTTTGTGGTTTCCTCATTAATTAGTAAGTAGGATAAAACCCTTTAAATATTAATTTCATATTTCCATGGAAACCATTTTACTCAAAGTTGAGTGTGTGTTATGGTCAAAAGGGAACAAGTTGAATTAGAAGAACAGAAGTGTTATTCTCTACCTGGGGAGGAAGGCGTTGGGTATATAGATTTCCCCAGGGTTGTGCATATGTATGTGACTAATGTCATGAGAGAACCTGACATACATTTCCTCCCCCAGAAGCAGATCATCCTTCCTAAACTCTCAGGAATTTCACCCATCCTTTAGAAATGTTTCCCATCTGTTACAGGGTAAGAAAATTTCCACTGTGTCCTTGAAGAGCTTTCTCACTAAACTTGATGTCACTGAGAATTTATCCAAATACGCCACATATACAGGGAAAAAAGCCTGGTATTTGGGAACACTGTGTCATACTTAATCCATCCCAGGAATATGAGATTTTGTTGTGTTTTTGTCTTATTTAGGGTATAATGTTTGGAAAGCAACTCCAGAGACCATGAAGATAAGTACTCCCTATTCTTCTGAGGCCCTAGGAAAGAGAAAGCTAAAAGAGGCCAGGGAAGTGACAAAGCAAAGCCAGTGAGACCCATGGTACAGATCAGAGTCCCTCTCCCTGTGCCAATGCCATGAATGTGCTTTGAGGTAACTGTGGGTTCTGTTTCCTTGCCTCCTCCTCCAAGCAGTTGCCTGAGAAGCTGTCCCTGCAGCTAGAAGCAGAAAGACTTCATGCAAGAACACATCCTTCTCCCCCAGCTGCCTGCCCAACTCTCATAGTCAAGTGACTAAACCGCCCAAAATGAACTTCCCTGAAAACCCATCAAAGAGGTTACTGATCATTTTTCATTTCTGCCTACTCTTACCAGACTTGCTCCTCCATTTAGTCAATGTGTATTAGATTGCTTCTGAGGAAACACTTAATTGCTCCTTTTATGTGTGCATGACTTTTTTGAAGAAAGTACAAACAAGGTGTGCATAAGCTGGTCCAGGGGAATTCATTCTGGTCTCCTGGACTTGTTGTTTATTCTGACTGATCGGAGCTGATTGATTCCCCTCAGTTTCCTAATAGCTGACAGGTTTTTTCCTTTTGTGTAGTATAGATCTGAACTGTCAGCCAGAAATGAGACTTCTATAGGGAAGTGGTATCTTGTACCTTGTGGGTGGTTCTCTTTTCTCCCTATACTTGCTGGAAACCTCACCTGTTTCCCCTTGTTTTTTAGTATTTTAGGGTTTTTTGTGGTGTTTCAGAACTGAGCCTAGGGCCTCACACATGCTCGGCAAGCACTCTACCACTACACGGCATCCTCAGCTTTCCCTCCCTTTGTTTTTGAGCTTCCTTGCAAGTTACATGTTGAGAGCCACCACCTGAACATTTCAGAATGATCTGGCTAATGTGTGCAGGGACAGGCAGCCAAGGTTAGGGTTTTCTAAACACATGAGTTCTCGCTAAAGATCCACGATCAACTTGTGTCTCTCCATCAGTCTGAATGGCATCAATAAGCATGGAGAAAGTTGTCTCTGGGCTGGTGAGGCTGTGTGCATATTGGGCACTCCAGTCTCCAGGCCCAAAGCGGGCTTTTATATGACTTCCACCAACAAAAGCAGACCTTGCCAATGCTGGCTCTTTTCTCTGGACCTAGAAAAGGAAAATTAGGGGGTGAGAGTTTTCTTTCTGCCCTCAGGAAACATCCCTGGTGCCTTCACTTTTCAAGGTAGAGACAAAATCTAAGAAAGAAAAGAGAATCACCCATAACAGACAAAATACTACTTGCCTATTCAATCACTGTGTTTTTATTTTCTTTGAATGATCAATCTTTTTTGTCCTTGGGGGTACCTGATCCACCCTGAAAGATGTGTTCTCCAAGCCAGAGGAAATTCAACTTCTTGGCTTTTCCTCCACTAATTGACCTTTGTCCCAGTTTTAACCTTTCTACCATTTACTAGCATGCCTGAGGAAGGCAAGCAGCAGCGACAAACTTAGCCCATCTGGGGATATCAGTTAAAGAGTGACAGAAGAATCCAATCCATTTTGGGGGAAGGTATTCATGCCATTCCTGTGTGCCACAGGAAGTGAAGAATAGCTTATCTAAAAAGTTAACCAGCATAAGAGCTGCCTAATCAAGAACCACACACGAAATGAGGAAAATCACTAAACAGTATCCAGGAAGTCACTCAAAAAACCAAAAATCATAGAGAATTTAATTGTGTAATTGATTACTCAGAATAAACTTCTAAGGTAATTTTCCTACATGATGTTTTCATAATGCCTGTCTGAGCTAAATATCTTGGTCAGCGGGAGGCGTTGCAGGATGAGAATCTAGTCTAGGGATAATTACCGGAAATCATGCAGCGAAGCACGGCGTCTGACTTCTCAGGAACCTTCTGGGAAAGCAACGTGGATAAAAAACACAGAGTGTTACTCTGGGGCCCTTCAGAGTCTGCCATCCTTTCATGTCACACAGATCTGAAAAATAAACACGCCCAGCATCACCATTACTTCTAGGATCGCTTTGGCCTCCCTAAGAATTCCAGAACCATGTGGTGTGGCTTTGTCACCAAGCCTATCGTTCATGGAGATCAACATTGGGAAATCGCATTTAGCTCTCTTCAAACATCTGGAGTCCCACCTCCCCTTACCTTTGTGAGCAACTCTCACACACCATGGAGATCCAAAAAGGAACAAATCTCACTGTGGTGTGGCATGTGGACAAAAACAGGGAATGAACATTTAGAAACTACAAATGAAGAGTCTGGTTGTGCTGGGGGCTCTCCAACAGAAGCCTGAGCTAAGCTCATGGCAGGAGAAGCCCATCTAAGCATCCGTGATTATGCAGCAAAAAGGGGAACCTGACTGCTCCTTAACCACATATGATCAATAGGTACTGAGCCTATTTCCTTCTCTGTAAAGGGAGATAACAATAATGTTCTAAGGATTACAATTAATGTATGTCAATTCCCTTGTAAGACTCTATTACATAATTGGTTGGCATAATAGTTAATCAAGAAGCTTTAAGGAAAGACCTCACTTATTTCATCAATTTACTTTTCTACTGAAGCTTACCACAATAATTTTTTTAAATGATACACCATTTAATGGGCAAACATGTCCCCTGGAGTAGGTGTAATTTACAGGGCATGACTCTCCCCACTTTCTCAGGATTACTATTGTGGATGACTGAAAAGAAAGAGTACATCATGGTATTAAGAGCTGGACTGTCAGTGAGGACCTTGTGTGTCATCTATGACTCTTCCCTAGGTGACAGTTTTCTGGACAGTGTTTTCCCACATGTGAAAATTCTGACACACACATACACACACACCGTTTCACTCATATAGTCATTTTAATCAGACACATCTCAGACATAAGGTACTGACTGTACTCTGGAAAGGAAAGGGACAGTTAAGTCAGGCTGTGTGTCATGTTTCATAGCTTATGCAAAGGTGAGAATGCTTGAAGACGGATTTATCATTCTGCGCTAGAGATGATGAATCAATATGAAATTATTGTTATTACCAAAGGAGATCATAGTGGGCTTCACAGATACCTCAAAAAAAATGATGTGTAACTAGAAAGATCATTGGATTTCCCTCTCTCTCTCTCTCTCTCTCTCTCTCTCTCTCTCTCTCTGTCCTTTATTTATTTATTAATTTATTCATATGTTTTTGTCCTTTTGAGAAAGGGGTTTGCTATGCAGATCAGGCTGCCTTTGAACTTGCTTTGTAGTCCAGGTTGGCCTCAAACTAGCAGCCTTCTTTCTGCCTCAGCTTCTTTCTCAATGTTTTGTTTTTGTTTTTGATTTTTTTTCTGTGTGTGTGTGTGTGTGTGTGTGTGTGTGTGTGTACCAGGGATCAAATTCAGGACGTCATGCTTGCCAGGTAGGTGCTGCATCGTTGAGCCATATCCCCAGCCTTAACAGGTGCAGAGGAGCCCTGGAGTGAGCCAGGGACCAAAGAGCCCACAGCACTGTCTCTGAACTTGAATCTCCTCAATTTTCTTGGTCTGCCTCAGCTTCCTGAGTGCTAGCATCACAATCATGCACCACCTCACCTGGCCTCTTTCTTTCTTCTAACTATGTGGTCCAAGGTGTTTTTTACTTTTAATGAAATGTAGATGCCTCTAATTATAATTAACTATACAGTTCCTAAATGAATAGATCCATGGTCTTAAAAATACAAATACTGTTTCTCCAGAGCACCATCCTTTCATCTCACCATACTTTCCCAGGAAGAAAAGATTTGGTATCCTTTCAGGTATTTGTCTATATATTATGTATATAGTCATATATAACATATACATATATATAGTTTGACTGTATATGGCATTAAGTTGTATAAACTTTCCTTACAGTTGGTTTATTTTACTCTGTATATTTTGCAAATTTTGAAAAGTTAATCCAGTTTCTAAAGGGTTCTGTTCTTTTTTTAAAACCTGCTAGGCAATATCAGGTTCCCATTACATGGCCATAGCATGCCTCACCTCTTTGCCCTTGTACTGATGATGTCGTACAGCTTATCTAGAGTTTTGCAGACTTAAAAACATGTCTCAGAGAACATCCTGATACATGCCTCTTTGAGCATGTGAACTGTTCTCTAAGTTAGGTACCAAAGCCAGGTGTGGTGGTGTACACCTGTAATCCCAGCACTTGCGAGACTGAGGCAGGAGAACCATTGCAAGTTCAAGACCAGCATGGGCTACAAAGTGACCTCAAGGCCAACCTGAACTGCACAGGGAGACCCTGCCTCAAAAAGACCAAAACAATAGGAAAAATAGATACTGTGAAAAAATTGTCAGAATATTATTCACATTCTACATTTTAATAGATATATAATAGATATTCCAAAGTAGGCAAGTCCTTTAGCAGAATAGCAGAATTATGTGGTGATGAAGGGGGCTATGTGTACCAACATGGGTTCACCTTTTAGCTTCATCATGTACTAGCTTTATTTCCTCTCTGCCTCAGTTTCTTCATCTATGAAACTGAGATAAAATAGTACCTACTTGATTTGGCTGTTATGAAAATCAAGTGAGTCCATCTGTATAAAGCTCTTTTGAATAGCATATTAGGTATTATAGTAGTACTAGCTGTTACCAGTGGCTTTGAGTTTAACATCAGCAAACTTACAAAAAAAAAAATGAAGTCTTTCTCTTAAATTGATAGAAAGTAAATAAAGTGCTATCGGCAAATTCTTGGAACATTTAAACCCCTAAATAAACCAGGCTTTTCTTTGGTTAACCTTCCCCACCCAGATAACCAGTGGCCTGGATGCTGTCAGCAGAAGGATCAGGGAAGAAGTCACAGTTGACAGCAGAGCAGGAAACCCAGTCTTATAGAGCTCGCAGAAGGGCCCTCAGAGAGCCTTCTCACCAGGGGCAGGAAGGATAGTTCTGATCAGCAGCCTATTTCAATGGCAACTGTGTTCCTGTATTCGTCATCTGGGTTACTATAAATTTGGATACCACACCCACTATCATTTAAAACTCAGTCCTTTATTAGGGAAAGCACCCTCCACAAAGATGAATTCTGGACATTTGATGTGGGGACACATCACCTAGGGAAAGACAATTAAAATATTTTGATGTCCACCAATTATTATGCCCAAGGGTAGCACACTTCATAGGCATGACCACATGTAATGATCACAGCGTAACTCCCAGATTGCTCTTCCTACTTCACAGGTTATGGCCTGAAAAGTTAAGTAACTTTAAAGGGTTGGTATAAGAAGCCTAATTTCTCATGGCCTGCAAATGGCAGAGCTAAGATATGGGTCCAAGTTTGCTAGAACCTGAACATTGTGCTCTTTCTTGAATATGATCTTAAGAGTTGTGTATGAGAAATAGAAGTAAGAAAATAATGTACATGGAAAAATACTCAACATCATTAGTCATTAAGAAAGTGCAAATCACAAAGAGATACCATGACATACCCACTAGAGTGGCTAACACACAACCAAAAACAAGTGAGAATGTGTGGGAAAAAAGAACCTCCATACATTACTGGTGAGGATATAAAAATAATATAGATGTTTTGCAAAACAATTTGGAAGTTTCTTTTTTGTTATTTTTTTATTTAGAGAAAAAAAGCCAAACAAAAAAGAGTAGAAATGGGGCTGGGGATTTAGCTCAGCGGTATAAGCACCTACCTTGAAAGCATATGGTCATGAGTTCAATCTCTGTACCGATAAAAAAAAAAAAATAGTTCAAAAAAGGGTAGAAATAATACAGAATTTCAAAAAAGAAATCACTAGTTTTATAAATTACATATTGTTATCTTAAAAGTAGTTGTTCAAGTTACAAAATCAAAGCATAAAAAGTGGACAATCAATGACAGTACAAACTATTCTGTTTGATGAACTAACAAAAACTTAGCAGTATGGTTATCTATCTTGCACACTTATACATACATTCAATTATGTGATATTTTTATACAATAGAATATTACTCAAGTATAAAAAGGATGATCTTGAGGCTTTTATAGGTAAGTGGAAGCAACTTGAGATATCCTCATAAGTAAAATAAATCAGACTCACATTTGGAAATTTCTTAAGAAGTTAAATGTAGATTTTCCAAATGACCCAACAATTCAACTCCTATATATCTTACCGACAAAAAAAAAGTATATCCATGCAAATATTTGTGCATAAACATTCTTTTTGGATTATTCAGAATAGCCAAAAATTAGAAACAGTCTCACTTTCCAATTAGTGAATTGACAGACAAAATGTTGCATAGCCATGCAATGAAGGAATAAAAAGAAACAAAAGACATATACATTGCATGTGCAAAAGGGATCTTTTGCAGGGAGCTAAAATGTTCTAAAACTGATAGTGATGATTGTACATTTTGGTAAATTTACTTTAAAAAAATCATTGCAGTGGTCCTCTTGGTAAGCACCCCTGGCTAGGGCCAGGAGGAGGACCAGTCCCCCCACCCCGTAGCAACTGGGGATAGATGTCTCAGTATCTCTTGGGAGGATGACCATATGCAATGTAGCAAATATGGGGGATTTCCTTCTGTCTTCTCTTTGAAGGAAAAGGTTGTTTTCACTGTTTTGTTTTGTTATGTTTGTTTTGCTCTATTCAATACTCTCAATTGGTTTTATAATGTTCTGTATTTGGTTTGATTTTGCTATACCTAATTGACTGTGCAACTATTGCGAAGATAACGACATGTACTATGGTACCTGTTGCTACTATCCCAGTATCCTGCTGTAAGGTTCTGTACGAGTTCCACTGCATTGTCTAGATCGGCTTTGTTCTGTCTTGTTCTGTTGTATTTTTACTCCTTTCAAAATAAAATTTTAAAAAAATCACTGCAGTGAACACTTATTGTCAATACATGTGTGGGCAATATGCCTCAACAAAGTTAATTTTTAAAATACAGACAAGGAGACAAATGCTTACTAAGCTGCACTGCTTGTGGTAACAAAAGATTGGAAGTAATCCATTAGTAGAAAACTGGTTACCTAAGCTAGCTCCTGTCTAAACAATGGAATTTTTTTCCAGCAACAATGGGCATTAAAGAGAGATACAGCACTACTCAAAAGGAAACAACAACTGAGATGGGGAAAGGAGAAAAGAAGAAAGAGAAAAGATTATATATAAATATAGATACAGATACAGATATAGATATAGATGTATCTATATATGCAAGAAAGATAACTATACTACTAATCTTGGTTAGTTCATCAAAACAACAGTTTGTGGCCAGGGATATAGCTCAGTGGCACAAGTGCCTGTCTGGCAAGCACAAGGTCATGAGTTCGATCCCTAGTACCCAAAAGGAACAGTTTGTGCTTTCATTGTTCAATTGTTTGATCTTTTTTTTTATGGCTATATCTTGTAATCTGAAGAACTACTTTTAAGATAACACTACACAATCTATTAACGGTTAATCTTGTATTATTCTGTTTTGAAATTCTGTATCATCATTTTATTCTTTTTTCATTTTAAAATAAAAAGAGAGAGAGACAAAGAAGTCATGGGTTAGGAGGAGGTAAAGGAGAAAGGAGAAAAGGATTAAAACTTAGGAAAGTATGTTATGTGAAGCAGGGCACAGTGGTTCACTGTTGTAATACCAGGGCTCCAAGAGGCTAAGGCAAGAGGAAGACAAGCTTGAGTCTAGTTTGGGCAGTTTAGTGAAACCTCATCTTGAAATAAAAACATTTGAAAAGAGGCCGAGAACGTAACTCAGTACAAGGGCTTTGGATTCAGTCCCCAGGACAAAAACTTCAAAAAGATAATAGTGTTATATGCATGCACCAATTACCCAAAATGAACATCATGATCTAGTGCTGCAAAATACACTTTTTAAAAGGGATGAGGCAGTCATGTATGGACAGATATGGAATAATCTCCAAGATATATTGTTAAGTGAAATAAAATGTAGAAGTGCAGAGCATCTTAGCACTTGTATAAGAAAAACATGAATATCCTTGTATGCTTACTTATACATAGGTAGCTTCTACTTTCTCTGCATTTGTTTTAAATGATTTCTTTTCAATTTTAAGTGAAATAGAGAATTTTCCCACTGATTCTTCTCCTTAGGACAGATTTACACTTGTACTAATATCCAATGCTTTTAAGGAAGGATACAACAAAACAAAGCAAAGCCAAACAAAACCAAACACACTGCACAAGAGTTTAACACCTTCCCTGATTTCGCAGTTGGAAAACATACTTGAAACAGACAAGTCATGTGAGTTTTCCAAGGTCACCAGCTTGTTAATGGCAGCACGCTGGTTTCCTGATTTTGATTTTCAGTGTATTGTATCTGAAGGATACATTCCCCTGCCTATTTTATCCCTATCTTTTCTCAGGATGAAGTCAGTAAAAAAGGAGACCATGTAATACTATAAATAAACAGAAGGTGGAGAAGTTATAATAAGGCCAACTTTCACGAGTTAATGGGTTAATATCACTTTGGTTTACAGCTGAATGTCAGGAGCTAACTGTTGTGTAGAAGCTAAGGTTGTGTCAGTCGGACCATCAGGAAGTACATTGTGCTCTAAAGAAATACTCCCTGTGGCTCCTCCTCAGTCCTCCACAAACACCCAGGTTTCCTGCATCATCTTGCCTGCTCTCCCTGCAACAAACCCTCCAAAATGGGACCACAAAGTGAAACATTGCAGAATTTCAAGCTTTGAGCAGTGGAGGGAAAAACCTGGAAATCTTATGTTTTCTTGGCTCATTCTCTGGACTGCACAGAAGAGTAAGACAGGCTCTGGGTGTAAGGGACCTGAAATTATTATACTAAACTAACCATCTTCCTTATGTTGACTCATAGCATATTAGCTGTGTGGGGACAGTCACCTCTTCACTTTATCTGCCATCATCCTTCAACCTAGCCCTTTAGCTCACTGGAGGGGAATACTTTTTTTGAGAAAATTTTTTCCTTTTTTCTTTTTATCTTATGAGGAAAAAAACATTTTCACAACCAGATAATAAAAAAATAACAAGTTATTATACTGTGTCTTGTTATCTTCAAAGTAGTTACTCAGAATAAGACCTAAACTAAAAAGAGCCTTACAAAAACAAAGCAAATGGATAACACAAGCTTTCTTTGCAAAAAGAAAAACTAAGATAAATTTCAATATGAATCAAACAAATTAGTTTATATATTGAAATATTTTTTAAAAACAGAATATGCAATTGTGGAAGTATATGAGCTTCTCCCTACTTCTTATTTACCTCTCTTTTATTTTGCTCTGTTTTTGTGTATATATAGTTTCTCAATAAGAGAAACTATGCTGTATGTTTCACTTATTTCACTTTCTTAACATTATGTTCTCAAGTTGTATCTGCTTACCTGTGAACTCCTCAAGTTTATCTTTATTTATGATAGCACAGTACTCCATTGTGTGAAAATACTTTTCATATAATATCAACACCTGCCTTATTTTTGGAATGTTTTAAAAAATATTTCACTTTGCCTGGGCAGGCTCATCTTAAATTGTTAAAGCATGAATGCTTCTGATGGCTAAATTAATGACTAAGGGATGATATGTTAGAGACCTTTCTACAAAATACCTAAAACTCTAAAGGCATCCCTTTCATGTATCCTAACTGTTCTGCAAATCTCCCTGTGACTCAGCTGTCTGGTGACTTTGATTGCCCAGACTTCACCTTTCCTACTTTGTGGGCCTGATTGGTTTAAGATTATTGGGACACGGCTTACTGATTGGTTCATTAACCAATGTGAAAGCTAGTCAGTGCAAACTTTAGGTCTTTTGATCTGTCCTCAACAAGAAGAATGAGGCCGGCAGGATAGCTCTCTTGAGAGAGTGTTCTTCAGGCTGTGAGACACTGATGAGTTTGAAACCAAATCAGAAAGAAGTTGAGCCTCCAGAAACAGAGAAACAGAGCTGGGGTTTTGACCAACTCTGGGGCTTTTCTAATTATGTGAACAATAAATTCCGTGTTCTTTAAGTTAGTTTGAATTGATTTTTTGTTATTTCTGGAAGGTACAGTGCAGTGTCCACACCTTCTCCTTCTCCCCCCATGGTTCCTGAATTTTGGGCCATTGGTTCTACGTACTAGACCTCAATGTTAGAACCAAGTTACAGACAGAAGTAACAATTTAATACTATATGGGTTAATCAAAGAATATTTCCCCAAGAGATTGCTGAGAAAAACTGAGAAAAACCTAGCCCAACAAAACTGACAGTTTCCATACTTGTTCTATCTCTTGTGCCTTTCATGTTTTTCCTGCTTCAAAAGGACCTAAGAACAACTTTCCATCTCTGTCTGCTCAGATCTGGCAGTTTTCAAACACCTAAACTCAAATGCTTGCTTCTTTTAAAGGCTTTCCTGATAGCCTCAGCTGGAAAAAAAATAATAACTGCTCCAAATGATAGACCAGCACCTCGCTTTATGGTCCCCTCTCCAAGCATCTCCTACATGTGTTTAAAACATTTGCCTGAACTAGGTCTACTTGGTTTACCTTTTGTATTCTCTGCAAAGCTAGCATATAGTTTCTGACATCTGAGGAATAAGGTAAGTTCAGTGATTGAAACAACAATGCAGAAATATTTTTTTCAGCAACTTTAGGTCAAAGATATGACTAAAGCAGTGGTTCTCCAACTGTGGTCCCTGCATCACACCATGAGCATCTCCTGGGAACATGAACAAAATGCAAATTCTTGGATTCTTTGGACCTTCAGAAACAGAAACTCAGGGTAGAGCCAAGTAACTGGTCTTTTAACAAACTCCCTAAATCCTGGTGCACTTTGAAAATTTGATCATTACTGGTCTCAGACATAGTCTTAAGCTAGGGATTGAGGAACAAGTGGCCCTGGCTACCTAAGAGCTAGTTGACCATCAAGTGAAGACAAATGTGAGTTGTGCCATCTCACATGTGTGAGTAACAGTCATGGAGGCTGTGGCAGTTGTGGTGTGAGGGGGTGGTGCGGGGATGTAGACCAAAGTATAGCACAGAATTTCTCTCTAGCCTGGAGTCTCACTCATTGATCTGATGACCATTCATCATGGCCTAATCAGATATGTCCACTGAGGCCATGCCAGGTGTATGTACATCTGCAGAAACTCTAAAAAAGTCTATAAATACTTTTAAATTTTCTTTTTTTCTCATGTAAGTCATTTTTTTTTATTCCTTCATTTTTTACCAACCCTAAGAAAGTACCATTGCTTTAAGTTTCTCTATATACCTACATTTTCATTGTTCCTTTTTTGGCAGAATTAAATCCAGAATTATAGAGTTCCTTGTGAATTTGTCATTAATTCAAGTAAAGCGTTTATCAAGATTCTCTGATATTCCTGGGGAAAAGCCATTAGAGTATCTCTGTAAAAACAAAAACAAAACCTGCTAAAATTCTTTAGCACTATCCCAAGAGCCCTGTTTATGATCCTTGTCTACCCACTCATGTGCCTGACTTGCCCTTAACCCAGAGCAAGGAAGCACTCTGTCCATTGTAAAATTTTATCACCTTGTAATTCTAGCCCACAGTGTGGTTCCTAGACTGGAAACCACTCTGCTCCTGAGACGGCCCATCAAGGTACTGTCTGCCTCTTGGGAGAGTCTCTCATCTATTCCCATTGCCATCGCCCCACAGTGTCTATGTGTAGTCATACACGCTCACCTATAATCATAAAATAAGGCTTGGATTGTGCCTTAGTTTTCATAGTTTCCAAATAATCATTGCTATCATCTTAGATGCATAGATTCCCATTCCTGTAGATTCTCGATCATATTTAAATATGGTACCCATAGATATTAAAGAGTAATCTGAGGTGATGTTGATAAATCTCTACCTCAGCTTTTAAACAATAAGACTACCATCATTTTCAGTAAAAAAATTTTTTCTAATTTATCATGAGTACATTCTAAAATATAATCCTTTTTTAAAATTTTGCTTCCAAATGCATCATTTCTAAGTATATTTTCCTCAATCTAATTTTCTGTAATTTGTTTGTTTATTGTACCAATCTCAATAAAATGTAGTTTCTATTACTTTATATAGTTAATGTTATGATCTTATCCTGACATCTGGACAAAGAAGAAGGAGGAGGAGGAGAAAGAAGAGGAGGAAGAGGAAGAC
Organism: Hydrochoerus hydrochaeris; assembly: GCA_004027455.1. Taxonomy (NCBI): domain Eukaryota; kingdom Metazoa; phylum Chordata; class Mammalia; order Rodentia; family Hydrochaeridae; genus Hydrochoerus; species Hydrochoerus hydrochaeris. The sequence continues at coordinate 160,900 of PVLA01002389.1, read as the reverse complement.
GAGGAGGAGGATGCAGACTTAATGAGAACAGATGAAGAACTAACTTACGTTGAGAAAGTTTATTACCTTGTCTAATCCCCCATCAGCCCTATTAAAGTGAATGCCAATATTTTTATTGGGAGTCAGATACTTGAAAGCACCGTGTTAAAGACAGAGAAGTTGGTTCCAAATCTTATTCCAAAGCCTGGGCTTTCCTCCCAAGGACCACCCTACTTCCCTCAGCTCTCTTCAGATTTGGATACTCCCAACTGAACCCTTCCTACTTAGGCTGATGTTTACATATATCTGAGGTATGTGTGGGGCTGTTAAAAAAAAAAAAACTAGCACAATGGGAAGAAAGGAAAGTTTTGCAGCCACCCTACCTAAAAACGTTCCCAAACTATGGTCAAAGATTTTGTAAAAACTTCAAAAAGGCAACGCAATTTGGATGCCAAAATGCATTTAGTTTTTTTCAAATCTTAATTTTCATGATCAGGGCCATCAGCTCCTTTTAAGAGAGGATGTGTCAAACTGATTTAGAAGGTAGCTCACAACATCCTCCGTTTCAGTTCAGAAAAAACAAACCAGCTCATCCTATTTCCCCTTAGCCAGCATGCTGCGGTCTATAAAATGGACCGCAGTCCTTTGGAGCAGTAAGATTGACTCACTGTTCCTACTTAATTGATCTTCAAACATGAAGCCTATCTCTGCACAAGGAAAAGGTTGTGGTAAAGAAATCATTTAAGCAAAAGCAGCCCTAAATGCTGTTCTTGCTTTCATCTATTTTTAAATGATTGTCAGATGCCTGTAACTGACACCCTTAATCAGTGGTTCTAAAATTTAGATGTATTTAATAAAATGTAATGTGACAGAGGTACCATTTTATTGACAGATTCTTTTTTTTTTTTTTTGAATGGGATGACTTTTTGCCTTACATTTTTAAAAGTCTATTTAACAACTGGATGAATGTTTGTGTGAGCCTTTTTGAACAGCCTGATAGCTTTTCAGCAAAGTGTGTTGCTTGTTCTCAGACAAAACACTGCTGTGTTCACTCACAGAGGGGAGATTTTTCAATCATTTGGATAATTTAAGGGAAAGGAAATAAGCTTGAATTAAAATATTTAAATTATTTCAGGCAGAAGGGTCTGCGGCTGGAATTACATGGATAACTGCCTCAATTTTTCATGTTACTTTGCAAAGCCTTTACATATCACTCCTTTGAGTCATCATTTATGTTTGCTTTTTTCTTGTTTAGACAGACATGATGTGAAGGAAATTATTTTAATTACTGTCAAGCCAAAATACGCAAACATTAAAAAATAATCATAATTTTCAGAAGGCATCAGAGTGGAGTTAAACTATAAGACCATGAGAATTTGGACACATTAAAACACCACATGCTTAATGTCTCATCCAGCTTCTACTTGTTTCACCTTGCTCTGCCTCAGAAGGAGAGAATCAGCTTTATTCTTTGTTATAGAAAATGCAAATTATTATATATTCAAAACACAGTCATGCCTTACGTAAAAACCAAAGTCTCCATACTTACTTTTCAGTACTCTTTCTCCAAGAGATGTAATTGAAAGGCTGGCTTGGTGGTGGGCTCCCCACGCTGTGTGTCAGGCATTGGATTGGGTGTCCCTGATCCTGGGACAGGGATTCAAATATAGAGTCTTTTCCATGGACAGGTCAAAGCACTTTTGGTTCTCTTTCCAGAAAACTTCATGTCTTTCTAATAGGGAAACCTCCAGATCCAGGCAAATTCTGAAAGAAGAGCATTTTTCCCTGCCCTTGAATGAACTAGGTCATTGCTGAAGCTGGAGAATATTTTTTAGCATCACTGTGATGGAACTTGAGGGCTGTTTCTGCAGTAGGTGAGATACTTGTTGACGCCGCCAGGGAGGCCCTGGCAAAGGGGCCTGGTGAAACACAGCCCCAGAGAGCTGATGAAACCAAGGCGAGCTGTCACTGACTGCTGCTGAGAAGCCAGGACAGCACCTTGCAAAGCCCATGCAAGAGTCTGGGTTTAACTGTTTGTCCCTTGACAAAGTCAGAAGGCAGAATAACACAATCAGTTTTATACTAAGAAAATCAGGCATGTAAAGTACATATAAGAAATCTTTGGGGGGATGGAGAGGAGGTGAAAATGAGAGTCATGTGCTATTCATTTAAAGAAATGTCACTAAGTTGTCCTCTGAAGCTCTCTGTGCAAAAGCTATGGAAGCAAAGCAATAGCCTCCTCCCCGTTTCTGTCTTCCCCCCTCTCTTTCCCGTACATTCACGCCCTCTTCCTATTTTGACTATACTGGTAAGGAATAATAGAATAGACAAAGATCAAACGAATTCCACAGAAGAAATATCATGGACCCTATTTCTCCAAATTGTCAGGAACTCGTTCGTTTTGGCAGAGTAGATTTATCATGGTTGATTGAATTTTGTCCAAACTCAAGAAAGAATGTAGAAAATCCAGGGTAATGAATTGCCTCACTGCAAAAGTATTTTAATGCATGGCACCTGGAAATTGGCAGCTTAGAAAGAAAGCTCTTGTGAGACAGAGACAGCTAAAATTAGCAGCTCCAAGTGGGTGACTTTAAAAGGGATATCACTGTAAATTTCACTCTGTGGTGAGCACTTTAATCCTCAAAAGCAAAGTGTTTTTTGCATATCACAGTATATGCATCACCATATTTTGGTGGAATAAAATTTTTATAAGACAAAAAATCACCTAAAATGATTAAATATCAAGTGCTGTATTCCATTTTTCAGTTTTATCTTCATATGAGGAGAAAGATGTTGAAAGCTGATAGACTCCAATATGATGTCTTTCTCTTCAAGAACAACTCTAAGAAATGCAATAGGGGACAGAATTTGAATAAGACTGTGTAAATGTGGTTATTAGACGATTTCATGTGAAAGTGGGGTAAGCCTTTTCCAGACAAGGGAAGAGAACCTGAATATGAGAATGAAGAAAAGATAAAGTGCACTGAAAGAAGAATAAACACATGCTGTCACACACAAACACACACACACACACACACAAAGGCAGAAACAAACGTCTCAAAGCAATATATAAATGTGATGAGGTTATGTAAAGAGTTACTTTAAAGTTCTTAGAAGAAACAGTTGAAACACCCTATAGAACTTCATTTAATCACAAATAAGATGAAAGACCTAGTATTCATTTCCCAATAAAAGTAAGATGCAGAGAGATATGAAATATCCATATATAGATATAAATGTATTATAAAGATGTACATTTATATATACAATTACCCTATAGCCATACAAGTTTTGTTTTAATCTTAGATTTTTGGGAGAAAGGATATCGGAAAAAATAACACCTTGGAATTAATTAAACTCGTAGGTGAGGACACTTGCTCTAAGTATTCTGTGATTTTTCAAAGGAGAAAAGGAAAGAGTAAGATACTGATGTACCTATACTGAATCAAAAAAGTCAAATCAAAGAAATAAAAATATTTAGCATAATTTCAAGTGAAAATAGCATAGAGCATAAGAAAATATGTTTAAGCAATCTATTTTTCTAAAGCTATATGGAAAGGAAAAAACCTTCTTTAGTACGGAGTTTCTCCTTCTCAGAAATAGGGTGAAAATATATTTTTATGTATTTGGTTATATATTTTTATGTATTTGAGTTTTTTTAATTCCTACCTAAAGGCCTTTGGGGCTTTCCAAAATTCCAAGTGTTGTTTTCTTGGCTTTACAAATAAATGGTTGCCACTGTGATCACTGGCCACTCTCGATTTCTCAGGGATGGGGATCTAGTCATTTCCTAACTCTTCCAAAAACTTAAAGGAAATTTATGTGGTCCTTACACTGCTCTTTGCTCCCATAACTTAGGTTAGGGTTGGTACGTGAGGGGTTTATCTGCTCATTTTAGTCTTCTTGGCATGGAAGGTCATTGAATGCTGGTGTAGAATGGCACAAGTGATGTCATGCCCTTCCTGGCTGAGCACATTCTTGGCTGAGGGTTAGTACCAATCACATGTCAAATCAGAGGTTCTGCCAGGGTCCTCCAGCCAAGTTGGAATTCTGCAGGTTGCCCCTGTAGCAGAGACCTGTCAATTTGGGGAGATTTGAGTATTTTGATTTTATTTTTAAAATACACAACTGGATGTGGTAGCACATGCCTATAATCCCAACATCTGGGAGACTGAGGTAGGAGGATCACTGTGAGCTCAAGGCTGTTTACTTGAGCTACATAGTGAGTTTGCCTGGGCTACATAGTGAGTACAATGCCAGCCTGAACAACATAGCAAACCCTGTCCCCCCTCCAAAAAAAAAAAAATAACTAGAACTCTTAGAACAAAAGCAACTCTCAGAAATTGGTATGCAAGGGCTGGAGGTTTAGCTCAGTGGCACAAGTGCCTGCCTGGTAAGCACAAGGTTGTGAGTTCAATCCCTGGTTCAGGAAGAAAGAAAGAAAGAAAGAAAGAAAGAAAGAAAGAAAGAAAGAAAGAAAGAAAGAAAGAAAGAAAGAAATTGGTATTGCTAAGTCCTAGGCCTCATATCACAAATGGTAGGTAAAATAAATTAGCTGGAATAGTATATGAAAATGTAAATTTTGGAAATTACTTTCATATATAACTGAAAAATGCAATGACTATATTTTTTTAAAGATAAAAGATACATTGCCATTAATTCCCCCTTGAAATACTACCCCTTGCTTCATACATATTTGTCCCATCACTCTTGTCACTTTTCTGAAGCAGTTATGGATTTTGTGGATGTCTTTTGTTGTGCTGTCATGACTAGCTAGATGTCCTGACTCGATGCAAAATGTTTACCTTGTAAAGTAATTCTGACTTTGAGGAAGAGCCAGAAGTTGCACCATGCCACATCTGGTGAATGTGGTGGAGGAGGACACACTGTAATGTTTTTACAAGCTTATCTTTCTGTTTAAATGGCATTTGGCAGCAGCAGCTTTCACCAATTTTTTTTCACTTTTTTTTTTATTATTTTGAAGGTAGCAAAATACAACAGAACAAAGCCAATTGAGACAATGCAGTGAAATTGGTACAGAACTTCACAGCAGGTTACCAGGATAACAATAATAGGTTTCATAGTATATCTCATTATCTTCACAATAGTTTTCCTTTCAATCAGGTATAGCAAAATCAAACCAAATACAGAACATTATAGAACTCATCAAAACAGAATATTGAATAGAGCAATACCAAAGCAAAACAGTGATAACAATATTTTCTTTCAAAGAGATGGTAGAAGGAAATCCCCCATATTTGCTATATTGCATATGGTCAACCTCCCAGGAGATGTTCAGACCTCTGGCTCCCATTTGCTAACAGGAGCTGTGTGATGGAGGAATGGGATGTTTGATCCTCAGCCTGCGAGCTGGTAGGCTCATGTTGCTTACCAGGGAGGCGAGCGGGTTGCTTTCTTTCCCAGTGCCCTAAGTTCCAACATGGCAGGATCTCAGGAGACGCTGGCTCCAGCAAATTTTTTTAAATCACACTTTGTAAATACACTCATGAAAGAGGACATCTAGCTCTTAAAACATTCACTCTATATTTACATTACATCTCATATATACTAAATATTTTAAAAGTTTACTTTTTAAGGCTTTTCTTCTATTTACAAAAGCAATATGTGTTCATTGCTAAAAAGTTTTAATCTTCATTTTTAAAATTTCTAACCCCTCATCACCAAAAGATAGCCACCATTAGCATTTTAATGTATTTCCTTCTACTCTTTTATATATTTTGTACTGATTGTCTTCCTCTAGAGAATCCTAACTAATACAGATAAGAACTTCTACTTTTTGCAACTAAAGATTAACACAGGCATAATATTGAAGACTTCAGTTTGAGAACTCTAGAGTATGTCTCTCATTAAAAATAAAACTAAGAATTAAGATCTTTAGTTATGGCTAAGAAGACTAGAATATTCTCTTCCCAAAAAGCAACTGTAAAATGATCTATTTAGACAGCCGTTTTAGTGCTCTGTAAGTAAGCCAAAGGTACACAACTTGAGAAGCGTTTTTTGGTTGACAAACTTCTAAGCTATGAGTAATAGCAGGGAATCTCCATGGGGATATTGTGTGGAGCTGCCCCTGTTGCCCTATTTTACTCTGATATCACAGAGGTTCTACCAGCGCAGGATTTGAGCACGAGTATTTTCACTGCCATAGCTGGAGAAGATTCACTGGATTTGCAGCAGTAAACAATCCCTATGCCCAGCAGCGTTACTGAAGCACGTGCTCTTGGCAACAGATGAGTGGAGGGCTGCCAGCTCTAGCCTATGGATGGGACTGGAATTCAGGCAAGTATCTTCTCAGCTGAGGCTATATACATGTGCAATGAACACGGGGGAGACCCAGCTATTTACTATTCTCAGCATGCACAGAGGGCCCAGCAGAAGGTAAATATCAGGGCAGACTTGAAAATTGCTGGAACTTGAATGTACTCCCTAACTACACACTATCTATTGGCAGATGAAAACTTTGGTGACTCAAGGTATATGGACATGATCTTTGCCAAGTCATTAGCTGGCCACTGAATTGTTCAGACATTGGAGCCACAGTGGTAGAGTGCCAGCCAAGCATGTGCAAAGACCTGGGTTTGATCCCCAGCACCGCCCCCACAAAAGTAAGAATTGAGTCAGGCACAGTGGTGTGCACCTATAGTCCCAAAACCCTCACAGAGACTGAGGCAGGAGGACTGCTTGAGTCCAACAACTCTAAATTAGCCTGGGTAACATAGTGAGACATCATTTCAAACTAAATTAAATTAAATTTTAAAAAATAAGGAGTAAGCAAAAATATCCCAGTCTACACACTTCTGGAAGGACAAATTTCAAATATCTGTGAAACAGCTCTCCAGGCAAGTCATAAACTTGCAAACAAATAAATCGAACAGTGACAATAACCTTCAGTGGGGAAAGAGTAATTCAGAGTTACTACAATACATTATGTAAAATGTCAAGTTTTCAGCAAAGCAATTATGAGATATGCAGATAAGCAGGAAAAGACACTCTTATAGAGAAAAAAAAGCAGTCAATAGAAACTGTTACTCTGCTACTACAGTACATAGATATTACAAGAAAATACAACTAAAGACCAATGTCTTTCAGAGACAGTCATGCAAAATTCCTTAACATAATAGTACCAAATTTAATCCAGAAACACACTTTAAGAAGGATTATACACCATGGCTGAGTGCAACTGATCAAGATACAGCTATACATCCACTATGATAAATAAAATAAAAGGGCAGACAATAGCAAGTATTGTGAGGATGCAAAGAAACTAGGACCTTTATACATTGCTAGTAGGAAAATAAATAGTGACTTTGGAAAGCAATTTGGTCATTCCTTAAAATATACAATATAACACAGCAATTCTTCCACAAGGAATCTACCTATGAGACATGAAAATACATGTCCAAACAAAGACGTGTATGACAAAACAAAGCACAATCTGAATGTCGGTCAAATAGTGGCAGGATAAAGCAAATTATGGGGCAACATGTACAATAGAATACTACTCAGCAATAAAATACAAAGGACAACAAGCACATACTACAACTTGCTAAAACACCATGCTAACTCAAAGAACTCAGACACAAAACACTTTAGACTGAATTATTCCATTTATGTAAAAGTCCAAAACGAGAGAAATTTATAGAACAGAAATTTGATCAGTGGTCCTATGGCTGGGGGTGAAAGTAGGGATTAGCTGCAGTGGAACATGAGGGGTGAACATTTAAGAGCGATGGAAGTGTTTCCAAACTGGATTACAGCAATGGGTATATAGCCTCATATGTACATTGAAAACTGTTAAATCACACACAAACCATAGGATAACTTTATTTTATACAAATTATAGCTCCATAAAGCATTTTTAAAAGTGGAGTAAAATAATAGATGGATCCCTTGAAACCTGATAGCACATACCTGTGTGTAATCTCAGCACTTGGGAAGCTGAGGCAGGAGGGATTTCCATGAGTTTGAGGCCAATCTGGGCTATCTGGTGAGTTTAAGTCCAGCCTAAACTACATAGTGAGACTCTGTCTCAAAAACAAATAAATAAATAATAGATGAATTCTTTGCTTATCGTGCCCAAGAATAGGGCACTTCTTGAACTATTCTTGAGTCACATTTACATTCCATACTAATGTTAGGACTGTGGAGAATATCACTGGCATTTTGATAAGGGATTGCATTGAAACTTTAAACAGCTTTGGTCAGCATGGACATTTTATAGAGTCGTTTAAAAAACATTAGACCTGCTTGGTAAACCTGTGTCTCTGAATCATTACTTTAGATTTCAAGCTCCATGAGCCTGTGAAGCATATACCTAGTGAGTAAATCCCCCTGAACATGATATTCCTCATGACATATGCCCAAGAGCCAAAAATCCAAGACAGGAATTATCACCAGGTAATTCTTGTCACTCTTGTTCATTCAATAGTCTTATTATGCCACTCTCTTATGTAACAAAGACAATGTTGGTGACTGTCCTCCCAACTGATATGAAGGTTAGGGGAGAACAGCATTCTCCAACAGCTCTGCAAAGGGAAGGGACAGTGCTCCTAAAACTCTTCTGCTACAGGCTACCTGCGATCATGTAGTCCTGAAGAATTTAGTGCCAACATTCTGCATTAATAAAATTAATGTTGAAAGGCATAATGATGTTTACATGGCCTTAAATCAGAGTTTCTGGCAAAATATTATTCTTCCTGTACCGAGCATTTATACTCATACTTGTACAATCAGTTTAAGAGACTAATCATTCTCACTCAACTGATGTGTCAGCAAGAAACTTCTAAGTCCTTTGCCTTTCTCAAATGAAGTTCACCTTAGTCACAGCTTTCTGAGGCACAGTCTACCCCTAATTGCCCTCTCTCCCTTTCTTGAGTGCTGAAGTCCTCTCCAAGCTTTGAATAATTTGGTCAAATTTTCCTTGATGTAAAAGATCCACAAAGTTGAGTTCTAGGCTAAATATTGCCTGTCCTATGAACTCCCATTTTTGCTGACTCCCCAAGAAATCTATAGCTATACTCTTGGAAACTTGTCCTTTCTCTCTTTATGTTCCTCAGCTTTTTTGCTCATAACCTGTCCATATCTATCTTCTGACAGTAAAGAGAGAAGTTTATTGCAGGGTGGAAGGCTATTATCCCAACCTACAAAGATGGATGTATATAACAATGTCACCACTAGTTACCAACTGCAAGTGATGCACATATACACTTACTCATGTACTTTATGAGCTTCCAGTTATGATTCCTTTTATTCTGTCCAGCATTCTGGACCTACTAGCAATTGAGCTACAACAGTATCCCCCCAACCTTTTTCCAAGCCCACAACCATCACTACCATCACAGATAGAACCAGCCAAGTTGGCCCATTACACAGCCATCAGAGCAGTCTTCTAAAAATACTATTGTTGTTTTTCATGTATTTCCCTTGCTTAAAACTTCCATGATGCTTGATCCTCTATTGTGCTGTAATGCAATCACACCAGATGTGAATGTTGAGCAAAATGTAAGTCCTTATATTGACTGGGATTCTCCAGAGAAATAGAACAAAAAGCAAGTAGGAGATTCATTATGCGAGATTACCTCATAATTATGGAGGCTGCAAAGGCCTGTGATATTCTTCCTGAAAGCTGGAGACATAGAGAAACCAGCGATGTAATTCCAGTCGAAGTTTGAAGGCCTAAAAATCAAGGAAGTTGATGATGTAAATCCTAAGCCAAGTGTAAATGACCAATGTCCCAGCTCAGGCTGGCAAGTAGAGAAAGAGTTCTTTTGTTCTGTTGGGACCCTCAATGGATTGTGGAATGCACACTCACACTGAGGAGGAGTCATCTGCTTTACTTAGTCCACTAATTCAAATGGAGGTCTCATCTGGAAATGCCCTCACAGATACATCTAAAACAACATTCAATGTGGACATCCCTTGACCCAGTCAAATCAACACAGAATCAAGTAGTACTGCAATCCAGTTTCAGGAATAATTTGCTCTTCTGTAGGGAAGTCACAGGCCTTGTTTCCTCTTTCTTCTTTTCTTTTCCTTTTTAAAATTAATTTTATGGGTACATTTTAGACACATAGGAAATTTGTACCTATACATATCTTGATTCTTCTCTTTTTTCCAATTCCCTCTCTTCCCTTCTATCCTTCTTCCCCTCATTTATAAAAGCTTTATTTCCATTGTTTCCTTCTATTCTATTCTATTCTATTCTATTCTTTTTCTCCCTTTCCCTCACCCCACTCACTAGTTCCCCTTCCCATTTGAACAGTTTCTTCCTATTTCCAAATATCTATTGTATATTTTAGGCTTTATTTACCTTCCTAGTTTCTCACATCAGAAAAATAGTGTGATACCTAAACATATACATGCAATATATTTCACTTAAGAGTATGGTATGAGAGGGGAGAAGACAAGATGGCCAATCAGTGATCAATAAAATACAAAGCCTCCCAGGAGAAACAAATCATATGCCAGAATAAAATACCCTGGAGAGACCCAGACAGAGGGAGATGGATCCTCTTGACACAGGAAGAAATTAAAACATAAAAAAGCTCATCAAATGCTTTGGGACTACAACTGAAACAGCTAAAAATTATGGGACACAGTGTTTTCGTGGTGACCTGCCAAGTTTGCACCAGCTTGAATCTGTGCCAGCAGGCAGAGCTGCCAAAACTCATTCCAGCCACCACTCACAGGAAGCACTGCAGCGCTTAAGTTGGGGGTTGGTGAGCCCAACGGAGAGCGGAGCCGGAGAAGGGACCTTCATTAATCCATGATCAGTGCTGGGAATGAGACCCCCACCTCAAGAAGGGCACGACCAAATGGGCAACATGTTGGAATTGGGCAGGAGGAACCTGAACTGGGAGTAACAGTGACTTCAGTTGGTTCCTCCCTCCCCAGAGCAGATTCATGGGATTTGCTTGGACTGGGTCACGTCCCTGGCTGGGACCCAATAAGCCTTCCCAAATCAATTCCCTGTGCTGTGCACATACTAACTGGGTGAAGGCACCTGAAGTTTGGCTGGCCCAGTGGGGAGGAGCAGGCATATGCAGCTGCTGCTTATACATCAGTGACAAGAACAGGCAGGAGAGGGCAGAGTTCCCTCACCAGCGTGCTTCGGACAAACCGTGGCAAACAGGGAAGGCTCTGGGACCTGCACTGTAACCTGTGTGGAGGAAGCCAGGGCCATGACAGGAGAGAGAGGCAGGAGGAGGCCCCCAGCCCAGAACCCTGAGAGCACTGATCCAGGAGAGGGAAAAACAAGGGAGACTGAGGGCAGCAAACACAGAACATCAGACATGGCTTCAGTGGACGTTAAGAGATAATTTCGGGACCTTGTAGATGAGCTCAAAACTGAAATATTAAATCAGGTAAAGCAGGATATGAGTAGAGTAACAAAAGAAATGCTCTCAGGAAGCATCTCTCAGGATGATACAGATGGAAGAAGGGAGAAACACAAAAAAAGGAGAGAAACATTCGATAAAGAATATCAAGAAAATATAGAATACATGATTATAGAATATAATAGATTACAGAATACATGATTATCAAGAAAATATAGAATACAGATTCAAAGAGACTACCAGGAAATTAAAAACTCCACTGAAAGCTGGCAAAATGCCTTAAAAGAAACTAAGGATAGACTATCAAAACTGGAAGACAAGTTTGCAATGTGCGATCATGAAAGGAAAGATCTTTTAAAAATAACAAGGAAACAGGCACTACCAACACAAAGGCTAGAAGATGACAAAAGAATCTACAATTTAAGAATAAGAAATGTGAACGAAGAAACAGGAATACACACAGGCAAATTACAAAGGCTATTCATGGAAATAATTAAGGAAAACTTCCCAAGCATGGGAAAAGAAAATAACATTCGGTTATGTGAGGCATACAGAACTCCAGCCACCTACAACCAAAATAGAGCTACACCCAGACATATAATAATCAAGGTACCAGAAATTCAATATAAAAACAGAATATTAAAAGCCGTCAGAGAAAAGAAACAAATTACCTATAAAGGTAAGCCCATCAGAATCACAGCTGACTTCTTGACACAGACCATCAGATCAAGAAGGGTTGGAGCGAAGTATTCCAAGCCCTGAAAGAAAATAACCTCCAGCCCAGATTGATGTACCCTGCAAAACTGTCACTAGAAGTTGATGGGGAAACAAGATGCTTCCATGACAAAGAGGAACCAGGGGAGTTTGTGACCATCAATCCAACCCTACAGAGAATAATGAAGGACATTCTAGAGAGAGAAAAAAAATACCAGGATTTTAGGAACAGTGGCAGGAAGACCTCAATGAGTGGGGCAGGCAGTAGAATGAAGGAGAAAACTAGACAAACAAAGGCAGAAAAATAGCATACCAGAAATGAGGCAGAGAAGGATAACTAGAATCTCTAACATAGATGGCCTTGATATGCTATATTGTTAATAGTGCACCAGGATTTAAAACCCACATTGCTCACACTACTCTGCTTAGATGTATTATATTCTATTCCAGTCATTCTACCTGTACTAGATTTGAGGGCATAGACAGTAATCCCGAAAATAACAGGATATATTATGGTAATCATCCTCAATTTCCTATTAACTTAATCTAAAGCTCTGTAAAACATACACTATTTTACCATGACTGATTGTAATTGAATCTGGTTTGTTGGATTGCTGTTTTGTATTGATAGATTTTATTCAAAGCTGTTATGATTGATAGTATCAAGTCTGAGAGTATAGGCAACTGCACTTAAGATGACAAGATCCACTAGAATATCCACTATGATTTGATTATTACCTGCCTTTGAAGTTTTATACTGTCTACAATGTTTTATTTTTAATAATATTGTTATTTACTGCTATATTCAATTATACTGCTATATTCAATTATGGCTGATGATATAGACATTCTATTGAAGATAATAAGAGACAGCACAGTAAGCATTGTATATCACCTTGTACTGTGGTTTTATATGACTTTTTGGTTTCATGTTTTTATAGGAATTTGTTTTGTTTTGTCTTGCTAAGTTTTGTTTTTCCCTCTAATACAGAAAGGATAGAAATATATGTAGAGATTCATGCATGCATAGCTATTCACACTCTCACTGTTTGACTATCTACTTTGTATGCTTTAATTTTGTAATTTGAACAACTATTTCTAAGAGGATAATATGTAATTTATTAACTAGTGATTTCTTATTGTTTATCTTTTTTTTTGGAATTCTGTATTATCTCTACCCTTTACATGTTTTTGTTTCTCTTTAAATAAATAAAAAATAAAGAGTATGGTATGAGATGCCAGCCCCTAACTGTGAGTTGGCACCATGTGCAGGCCATGGAGAGGAGAATCAGATGCCAGCTCCTCCCTGTGAGTCAGTGCTAGTCACAGGGGGCTGGAGGGAGACAAGATGCCAGTCCTTTGCTGCAAGTCAGTGCCATGCATGGACCATGGGGAAGAGAACCAGACACCAGCCCCTTTCTGCAAGTCGGCACCAGTCGTGGGCCATGGGGAAGAGGACCAGATGTCAGTGCCTCCCTGTGTGTAAGGCCATTCACAGGCCACTGGGAGGAGACCCAGATGCCAGCTACTTGCTGCAAGTTGGTGCTAGTTACAGGCCATAGGGAGGAGAACCAGACACCAGCCCCTACTGGCACATGGACAGGGATACAAGAAGAGCCAACCTTCTCCCCTGTCCCCATAAGTGACTGGCTGATCCAGAGAAATACACTGAGATGATAACCACTGAAGTAAAATACAACTTAATAATTGTAGTGTTTAGCATCTCATCAGTTTTGCAGGCCTAAAGCCAGTAGTCTGATTATCTATTTAGAAGATAACAATATGCAATATAGCATCTACAGGAGATGTCCTTCTGAACGTGGCCATTGTTTTTCCCTATTATCTTGTTTTAAAGTCCTGTATCATTTCCATTGTTTTGTTTTGTTGATTTTATTATGTTTTGTCTTGTTTGATTTTATTGTATATGATGGCATGTGCAACTATTTCAAAGATAATAAGGTATATTATGGTAGTCATTTTGGATTTACTATTATCTTGTTTTGAAGTCCTGTATTGCATTCATTGTTTTGTTTTTATTGGTTCTATTCTGTTCTGTTTTGTTTGATTTTACTATGTTTGATGGTATGGGCAGCTATACTGAAGACAACAAGAGGCATTATGGTAGCCATTGTTCATTTACTATTATCTTGTTTTGAAATCCTGTATCACACTGTTTCATTTTGATTGACTTTATTCTGTTTTATTTTGCTTGGTTTTATTATCTTCAAAATAAAGAATTATAAATAAAAAATAGTGTAGTCTTAAGGTACATCCACTTTCCTAGAAACATCTCAAGTTTATCCTTCTTTAAGGCATAGTAGTATGCCATTGTATTAAAATAAACTACCTCTTCTTTATCCATCTATCAGTTGAAAGGCACTTGGGCTGTTCTGAAGATTTAGCTATTACAAATTGTGTTACTATAAACATGGATGTTCATATAACACTTTGATATGATGCTTTCATTTATTTCAGAAAGATACCAAGAAAAGGAATAGCTGGGTCAAAACTCTAGTGTTAGGTTTTCAAGAAATCTCCACATTAATTTTCACAGTCATTATACCAGTATACATTCCTACCAACGGTGAAGTTCCTTTTTCCCCACAGCCCCATCCAGTAGTTATTATTGGTTAACTTCTTGATAATAGTCATTCTTTCTGAGAGGGGATGGAATTTCAGTGTTGTTTTAATTTGCATTTCTCAAATGACCAATGATGTTGAACACTTTTTTTCAGTATTTTTCAAATATTTATTTGCTGTTTGTACTTCTTCATCTAAGAAAAGTCTATTCATTTCAGATGTTCTTTTTTTTGTTAAAGAAAAAGAAAATGAAACAGAAAGAGGGTAGAAATAGTAGAAAATTTCAAAAAAACCCAAAAGACCAAACAAAACAAAAAACCCACAAATAATAACCAGTAAGAAATCACTAGTTGATAATTACATATTTTCCTCTTAGAAGTAGTTGTTAAAGTTACAAAAGTAAAGCCTACAAAATGGACATTTAAACAGTGAGACTGCAGCCAGTTCTGTTCATCTACCCAACAAAAACTTAGTAATATAGTTATCAATCCTACACACTTAAACTACATGCAGTTATATCCTTTAGAATACTTTCTTTTCCTCTCTTTTTTCTTTACAATAACTATAATCCATTCTCATAAACTGTTTAGAAGTTCTACACATGTATAAGTCTCTACGTGTATACCTAGCCTTTCTGTATTAGAGGGAGAAACAAATCAAAACAAGTCAACAATACAAATTTCTAGAGAAACATGAAAAGGACATATAAAAGCACAATACTAGGTGATCTAAGGTAGTTACTATGATGTCTCTTGTTATTTTCAATAAAATTGTCTATATCATCAGACATAGTATAACTAAGCAGTACATAACTTAGCAGTACATAACACTATTAATAATATAACTTAGCAGTACATAACACTATTAATAAAAACCAAACAGTGGAGACATTATAAGACTTCAAAGGCAGTTAATAATCAAACCAGAATGGGTATCCTATTGAATCTTGTCATCTTCAGAGTAGTTACCTCTACTCTCACAGCCTTGATGTTCACAACCATACCAGATTCGAATAAAATCAGTCAAGATAAAACAGCGATATAGCCAATCTTCTCTGCCTCATCTCTGCTATGCTATTTTTCTGTCATTGTTGTTTACTTTTCTCCTTCATTCCACTGTCTGTCCCTTTCACTGAGCTCTTTCTGCCATTGTTCCTGGAATCCTGGTGATTTTATTTTCTCTCTCTAGACTGTCCTTCAGTATTCTTTGTAGGGTTGGATTGGTGGTCACAAACTCCCTCAGTTCCTCTTTGTCATGGAAATATCTTGCTCCATAAATTTTGAGAGACAGTTTTGCAGGGTACATCAATATGGGTTGGAGGTTATTTTCTTTCAGGGCTTAGAATATTTCACTCCAAGCTCTTCTTGATTTGATAGCTTGCATCAAGAAGTCCACTGTGATTTTGATGAGTTTTCCTTTACAGGTAATCTATTTCTTTTCTCTGACCACTTTTAATATTCTGTTCTTGTGATGGATTTCTGGAATCCTGATTATTATATGTCTGGGTATAGATCTGGTTTGGTTGTAGCTGGCTGGAGTTCTGTATGCCTCATATATCTGAATATCACTTCCATTGCTTATGTTTGGGAAGTTTTCCTTAATTATTTCTGTGAATACCCTTTTTATTTCATTTGTATTTGTCCCTGCATCTTCGTTTACATTTTTTATTCTTATGCTATAAATCCTCTTCTAACCTTTGTCTTCTTCTAAACTTTGTATCATTACTTCCTGATTCCTTGCTATTTTTAAGAGATCTTTCCTTTCACAATCATACGTTGCAAATCTATCTTCAAGTTTTGAAAATCTGACTTTAGTTTCTATTAAGCAGCTTTCAGTGGAGTTTTTAATTTCCTGATATTCTCTTTGGATCTGTTTCATGTATTCTAGATTTTGTTTATATTCTTCATCAAAGGCTTCTCTCCTTTCTCTGGGTTCCTCCATTCTTCCATTTGTGTCTTCTTGAGGATTACCCAGCATTTCTTTTATTAATCTTCTTATATCTTGCTTCACCTGAGTTAGAATTTCAGATTTAAATTCATCGATAAGGTTATGAAAGTATTTCTTTATTTCTGATGAGGCCGTGTCTGATATTGCATGTTTGCTGCCCTCAACCTCCTCTGGATTTACCTCTCCCAGACTCACTTTCCCTGGTTCGGTGGTTGGAGGCCTTTTGCTGTTTCTCTGTCTTGTCATATTTCTGGTTTCTTTCAGACAGGTGAGTGGTGGAGGTCTCTGGGCCTTTTGTATTGCTTACAGTTTTTCTGCAGCTGCAAGGTGCATGCAGCCATGATGTGGGCCGGCCCCTCCCCCTGTGTCAGTCAACCAGTGAATGCTTCAGCACATTTGTCCCAAACCTGTGACATCTGTTCCCTGCCGATATCACAGGTTTGGGACAGCCTTGTCCCTGGCTATTGGGTTCTGACCAGGGGTATGGTCCAGCCCAAGCAGATCCCACCAACCAGGAGTATAGCCCAGAGACCTCCACCACTTACCCATCTGAAAGAAACCAGAAATATGACAAGACAGAGAAACAGCAAAAGGCCTCCAACTGCCGAACCAGGGAAAGTGAGTCTGGGAGAGGTAAATCCAGAGGAGGTTGAGGGCAGCAAACATGCAATATCAGACACGGCCTCATCAGAAATAAAGAAATACTTCTGTGACCTAATTGATGAATTAGTTGAGTTTCTGCAATGATGCTTTTGAATTGTATGTGGTGGGTAGCTTTATTTCTAGTATCAAGAATGCCTTAGGAAATTACTACTTTTCAGAGAGTCTTCCAAGTGTAGCTGCCTTTTGGCTTTTGTGTCTGTTGCAACATCCTACCTCTTCAACTTATTGGGTACAAGAAGTTGCTGCTTATTTGGTTTATTCTCTGGTTGTTTGGTATTGGCCATAGTATTATTTATGATCCCCTCAGACAATCTTGGTCTTGGTATACAAGAAAGAACAACTCATTAGAATAACTATCACTTTGGCTAAAGTAGTACAATCAGTAATAACAATAGCACAGCTCAGAAATGACAAACTGTGGTGATGATTAATTTGCCACCTTTAACTGTCTGAACAAGATTTGTAATTATATAATAAAATCTAAAACAAATCAGGAAATTGTATACAGTAAATTTTCACTCAACAGAGCAATTTTACTCTCAGAGAAAATTTAAAAGGTAAGAGGAAAAAACAAAGAAATAGAAGAGGAAGAGATGAGGAGCAAGGCTGAAGGGCAAAGGATGGTTACACAAAACACACCAGGAGGGGGAAAAGGAAGGAAGACACAGAAACAAGAACAAAACAGAAACAACAAAAAACACCTAGAAACAATGTTGACATACATATAAAAATAAGAACAATCAAGAAGGGAAAAAAGGCAAAGAAAAAAGAAAATAAATTTCACTTCACTGTCACTGCTATCTCTGCTGTCACTGGTAAACAAGTGGGGAAAACAAGCCCAGATCTCTGTGACTGATCCCAGAAAACCTGCAGTAGAATTACAGCAGGGTGGTGGATAATCCTAGCAAGTGTGCACTTTCAACACCACTGAAATTTAGGCTGATCCTAATTTCTGGTTGTAAGGCCGGGACCTTACAACCTTACAATGTTGTTCAGCCCACAACATTCTGTATGCCTCTTGCAGGCTTGAACTTGGCTCCCTGACCCTAAGTGTCTCCCATAGTTGTGCCTCACCCTGACACTAGGAGCCCTGGGATGGAACCAACCCACTCCTCTGAGCCCTGAGTTCAGCTGACCCCTTTCCAAAATGGCACCTGGCCAATCGCCCTCTCCTGGTGACATCTGAATTGGATTGGAATCACTCTCCAGCCACCACAGACTGCAGCATCTGCCATTTCATTCCACTGGTGTGGTCCACCATAGAGGCCTCTGGAGTTACTTTCTGGTTTTTTTTTTTGTTTTTTTTTTAATTGGTACCAGGGATCAAACTCACAACCATGTGCTTGCAAGGCAGGCACTTATGCTGCTGAGCTAAATTCCCAGCCCCCTCTGGAGCTACTTGTACATACTATGTTGTGTAGGTTTCAGCCACCTCTCTCACTCTGCAAGTTCAGATTAAGAAATCATCAAGTGCCATTTCCCTCTTCTACATTAGAGTCCCTCTCCTTTATTTCCCTATGGGCTCCAGTTTTTGCTTTAGATCCTTGCTGGGTCCCAGGGTCTTACTTACCTCCTTCTTCTCTTCTCCACATTGCTATATTCCAGAGCCTCAACACTGAGCTAAATCCCCAATCCTTCTTTCCTTTCTTCATTTATTCATTCACTTGTTCCTTCTTTCTTTCCTTTTTTTTTTTTTTTTTTTAGATAAGATCTAGCTCTGTAGTTCAGGCTGTATTTGAATTTGGGATTTTCTTCCTCAGCCTCTTCGGTGCTGTGATTACAACTGTGCACTACCACACAAGCTCTCCTAAGCTTTGTTATCAGCTGTCAGCCATACCCTTACCTCAGTGGACTGGTAATATGCATGGATCAGAATTTCATCAACAACAGATTGTCAATAGCGTATATCGTTAGGACCTCAGAGACTTCAAAACACACACACAGTTTTTGGTTTGGGGGTTGACTCTTTAGAGTTTTGTTTCATTGTGTTTTGTTTTGTTTTGTTTTGAGATTAGATCTCCCTGTCTTGCCCAGGCTGGTTTCAAATTCTGGTTTCAAGTGCTCTTCCCTCCTCACCCTCTCAAATAACAGGGACTGTAGGCATGTGCCATTGTGTCTGGCTCAAAGAGAATGTATTTTATACTAGCATTAAGCTAGCATTAAATTAGATATCAGAGGACTTACTCTCAAGACCTTATTATCTTTATCTCTACATAGAATTGCTGTCACTGAAGTCTGCTCCTACCTCATGGGCACTGTGTATTTTAATGAAGCCCACCTTTTTTTTTGTCATCAA
Source organism: Hydrochoerus hydrochaeris (assembly GCA_004027455.1). Taxonomy (NCBI): domain Eukaryota; kingdom Metazoa; phylum Chordata; class Mammalia; order Rodentia; family Hydrochaeridae; genus Hydrochoerus; species Hydrochoerus hydrochaeris. The sequence continues at coordinate 141,367 of PVLA01002389.1, read as the reverse complement.
ACACTTTACATTAATCTTTCTGGACCACTTCTTCTACCTCCTGCATAGCTCTATGTAAGGGGCACCTTTCTGGGGAGCTTCTGGCCCAACATTCTTGCAGCTCCCTTCTCTGAATTCATCTGTCCATAATTTATTTTCACACTTTGAATCCCTTGAATTTTTCTTCTTAACTGTTAAAATCCATGATAGTGATGGGTGAGAGTTTTCAGAGAATATTGCGTGGAAAGATTGGTCAAGGCAGAACTCACATTCTCCCTAGAAATCCTTCCTATCTGAGAGAAGGTAACTAAGGCAGCCTCAACCAACTATCCCAGTTGCTTAACTCTGACTACTTAATGACATGAGCTTTTCTATGTATCATACTCACTTATCCAATGCATATATGGGATTCTTATTCAATGTGTATTAGGGGTCCAAAGATTCTGAAGTTAGGACAGAAATGTGTATTTTTAACAAGCTCCCAAGTGCATGGTTATGTCATCAGTTTCTTTTTTTTTTTTTTTTTTTTTTGGTACCGGGGATGGAACTCGCAACTTCACGTTTGTCAAGCAGACATTTACACCACTGAGCTAAACCCCCAGCCCATGCTATCAGTTTCAATCAGTATTTTTTCATTTGGTTTTGCGACAAGGTCTTGCTATGTAGTTCAGGCTGGCCTTGAACTCATTTTATAGCCTAGGCTGGCCTCAAACTCATAGCGATCCTCCCCCTTAGCCTCCCAGGTACTGGGATTGTAATTATGCACCACCATGCCCAGTTCACTTAGTACTTTTTTAATATACTGTAGGCTGGAGTAAAATCCTGCAATAAACTCATATGCATTATGATGCTATGAAAGTAATATGTTAACTTTGGAGAATGTTTGCATTTTAAGGAGAATGCCCAAAGCAACTATTGACCTTAAAGCAATGAAACTCAAAGATTCAATTTTGAAGTTAACAAAGATATTTAAGAAGTAGTTGGGGATGATTTTCTACTTCCAAAAAGAAGGAACACATTTTAGAGCATTATTGACTTTTACACAACCTCTATCTATGTATCTTTCTACCTTTGTGTATTATGTAGTAATGTCCAAGTTATCTTAAACTGTAATATCTTAGAACAAATTTTTACAGTATTTTTATCACACACAACTAAGGGTTCAATAAATGTGTGATAATTAAATTACAGGTTTACTGTTGAGGCTGAATTTCAATTGCAAGGCAGCAGCTATAGAATAATAAATCACCAATCTATGAGCTATAGTATGTAACCAATCTGACTCTCCCTTCCTTTCTCTGTAAAGTGAAAATAATGCCTGCTTTACAAGGTTGTTCTAAGGATTAAATACATGTTTGCAAAGCTTCAAAAAAAAAAAAAAAGAAAGAGAGAGAGAGGAAAAAAAGAAAAAATCAGAGTAATGGGAGGAGCACAGCAAAAAGACTCTTTAATATGCAAATATACTCCTTATGGTTTGTTTGTTTGTTTTTTTAAAGGAGGTTGTTCATTACTAAGTAGAAAAGTCTGTCATTGGAGCCAGGGATTTAGCTCAGTGGTGTAAGAACCTGCCTGGCAAGCATGAAGCTGTAATTTCAACCCCTGGTACCAAAGAAAAAATGTCTGTTTCTTTAGGTTTATTTATACAATGCTATTTCAAGTGTAGGTTTAATAATTTATTATTATGGTTTAGGTCGTTGCTAAGAATAAATACAGAGCAATTCCTAGGAATGGAATTGCTAGGTCAAACAGTAAATGCATTTTTCCATTTTGATAGTTATTGCTAAATTGTCCTTTAAAGAGTAATTCTTAATTAAATTCTTACTAACACCATATGAGATACAAGATTTGAAACACTCTTGCCAACACAATACATCAGAATTCACTTTCCAATCATATTTGGGACCTAGAGTGCCAACTTGTGATTAGCAAGGGTAAAAATATGATACCAAATAAGTTTTCTTTCTTCAGTTCTTCAAAGAGTTAAACAGATTTATCACATAATCCAAAACTTCCAGGGTTGGGTATACCCAAAGTATTGGCATATATTCAAATGAATTGAAAACAGGGGCTCAAACAGATTCTTATATACAAGGTGCAGCTCAAAAGGTGGAAATTACATGTTCATCAACAGATGAATGGATAAATGAATTTGGAGTATTATCTGGCTTTAAAAATAAAAACACACAACCAAGATGCCCATCAACTGCAGAGTGGATGAAAAAGATGTGGCGTTTTTATACAATGGAATATTACTCAGCTATAAAAAGGATGATCTTGAGGCCTTCATAGGCAAATGGAGACAACTTGAGACTATCCTCATTAGTGAAATAAATAAGAATCACATTTATAAATATCATATTGTGTCTCTAGTGTAAAAAGTAAATAAGAACTAGAAGAGTAATAAAACTAAAATGTGTAATTGCTATTGTAAAAAAGAGAGGAAAAGAAAGTGCTCTAAGGGATATAACTGCATGTATGTTTGAGTGTGTAAAATAGATGACCATATTGCTGAATCTTTGTTGGATCTTTGAGCAGAACTGTTTGTAACCTGACTGTTTGATTATTTACCATGTATCCTTTAAGTTTGTAACTTGAACAATTATATCCAGGATGACAGTATATAATTTATAAATTACTGATTTCTTAGTGGGGCTTTTTCTCATTCTCCTTTTTCTTTCTTTCTTTTAGAATTCTGTATTGTTGCTACCCTTTTTTCTGTTTTGTTTTTTTTCTCTTCTCTTTAAATAAAATTTAAAAAATGTATAATTGCTGTTGTAAAAAAAGAGGAAATAGGAAGCACTATAAAAGATATAGCTGCATGTATGGTTAGGTGTGTGGGATTGATGACCATATTTCTAGGTTCTTGTTGGATTGTTGAACAGATCTGTTTGCACTATCGCTGCTTTAGTGTCCACTTTGTGTGCTTTAATTCTGTAACCTGAATAACTATTTCTAAAAGAACAATATGTAATTTATCAACTAGTGATTTCTTACTGTTTATCTTCTTTTCTTGAAATTCTGTAATATTTCTACCTTTTTCCTGTTTTTTTTTCTCTTTAAATAAAATAAATAAATAAATAAAAACACATTCTGACATATGATACAATATGGATAAACTTAGAAAGCACTGTGCTAACTGAATAAGCCAGACACAAAAGGGCAAATATTATATGACTTCACTTAAATGAGATACCGACACTAGTCAAATTCACAGAGACATAAAGACCAGTGGTTATCAGGGACTGGACTGAGGGATGACAAGCAGTTATTGTTTAATGGATATAATATTTCTCTCTATGATGATAAAAACAATTCTGGGAGTAGATAGAGACAGTAGTTATGTAGCACTTTGTATACACTTTAAAATGGTAATATAGTAAATTTTATGTTATGCATATTTTACCACAATAAAAAAGAACAAGTCCTGGTAAAAGCATCCTCTTCACCACTATGATAAGTTATGATCATGTGACTGTGTTTACAAGTCATATTAGCTCTCTAAGATCTAGGTATCACAGGACAGGCAACACACTTTCTTAGTCAAAACAATGCAAAATATTTTGGGAAACAAATTATAGAGCCTGCATCTCCGGAAATCCCCTCCCAAGTGGCTAACCACAAAGGGAGGAAGCATAACAGGTTGAAACCAAAAGTTTAAAGCCAAAGTTTAGAGCCCATGTTATTGCATTTTGTATAAATTACCATAGTGCAATGTACATTCAAGAAGGGTAGCATTTAAACATTCTTTGCTATAGTCTGTTCTTCTCATTCTAGGAATGATCTATTGCCAAATGTCCTTGGAAGCAAGCAAACAGCTTTGAAACCTTTAAGAAATCATTTAAAACTCATTATTAACTTAGCAGAACTAGGTAGTGTCCATTGAAGGGCTCAGAAAACATCTAAGGACAAAACTTGTTATTATTTGTCAAATTAATGTTATAAATGACCACTGAGCTAGAAAGCTGTCATGCAACCAATACTACTTTTCTGAAAAAAATATTTATTTTATCCCTTTCATGGGATCCCTCTTTAAATGCAGGAAAATCTAAATGTATGAACAAACCATCCACAAAATGGATAGTAATATGGCATCCAGAAAAACAAAGGCATAATTAATACTATGCAAATTGGGGGTTGTAAATTACATATAAAATTATTTAGAAAAGTCACACACAAAAAGCAACACATGGCCATTGATGATTTCCTATTACCTTGTTTTTTGTTGTTTTGTTTTGCTTTGTTTTTGTTTTTGAAGGTAGTAGAAATACAACAGAACAAGACAGAACAAAGCCAATTGAGACAGTGCAGTGAGTTTGGTACAGAACTTTACAGCAGGTTACTGGGATAACAGTAGTTGGTACCATAGTATATCTCATTATCTTCACAATGGTTGTCTAGTCAATTAGGTATAGCAAGATCAAACCAAAGACAGAACATTATAAAATCAATTGAAAGAGAATACTGAATAGAGTAAAGCAATTAATCATAATGAAACAAAACTGAAAACAACATTTGCTTTCAAAGAGAAGATACAGGATACCCCCCATATTTCCTATATTGCATACAGTCATACTGCCAAGAGATGCTCAGACCTCTGTCCCCAGTTGCAAAGGGGAGCGGTGTTGGGGTGTTTGATTCCAAGCCCGCACACCAGTAAGCTCATTGGAGACACTACTGGGTCTGCTCCTGGCTCACACCACAGGAAGGTGCTTACCAAGAGGGTGGGCAAATTGCTCCTTGTGCAGCCGCCTGAGTTCCAGCATGGCCGTGGCCGGACCTCGGGGAGCTGCTCTCTGGTTCTCCTCCTGGCTCGTGCCGCAGGAAGGCGCTTACCAAGAGGGTGGGCAAATTGCTTCTTATTATCTTGTTTTGAAGTTCTGTATCACTTTGATTGTTTTGTTTTTATTAGTTTCATTCTGTTCTGTTTTGTTTGACTTTATTATGTCTCCTGGTATGAGCAGCTATTTTGAAGATAGCAAGAGGTATTATGGTAGCCATTGCTGATTCCGTATTATCTTGTTTTGAAGTCCTGTATCACTCCCATTGTTTTGTTTTGATTGGCTTTGTTCTGTTTCATTTTGTTTGGTTTAATTCTCTTTAAAATAAAAAAATAAATTTTAAATTTTTAAAAAGCAACTTTTGGACTGAGATATGTTGCTCAGTGATAAGAGTGCTTGTCCAGCATGAACGAAGCCCCAAAGCCATTTGAAAAAAAGCATATTTTACTAAACACATAGTCATCATAGGATAAAACCATGTGCACAGATTCAGGTGTTGGCTTGATGATAGCTAACACCTGGAACAAAGGAACATGCTTTTCATGGAAAGAAGGTAATAGTGTTCCAAGAGTTATTATTGTATATCATAAAGACATGTTAAGTTTAAAATTTACAGTTTGTAGATTTCAGTGAACTCAGGAAAATATCAAGTTAAGGAAGATAAAAGTAACAGGTGCTGAAATCAAACTTTCAGCTGAGTTCCCTGAAATCAATATCACACTCTACATCAGAACGAGTCATCTGGGGCCATTTTTTCCCTTCTCAGTACTCAGTTCCCAGAAGGCTGTATCTTTTTCAATTTCTGAAATAATGGTGGCCAATGTCTGAGATTATCATCATTTCCACTGTGTAACGTCAGACTTTCTCCCTGACTCTGTAGCCCTTTGATTTGTGTTACTAATCTTAAAAACTAAGGTCCCACACACAAACTGCACTATGCTTTCCCTTTGGAGTGGATCTTGATTGTCCAATTGTCAAATAATGGTTATAGAAGAAAGCAAAGGCCAATTTTGATTTTTCCATGTCCCCACCTATTGCCAGCTCTGCATTCATATCCTCTTAGGCTGATTCTCCTGCTGAGGCCCTCCCTAGGCTGGTACCACAAAGGAATAAGAAAAGTATCTTCACTTCTGAAGGCTGTGTGCTTCACCTTTCAAAGCGTTAGGAAGATAAATTTAGACATAAAACAGGAAGTAATCTCTATGTAGCTGAGTGCACTCTAAAAGAAGTTGTTGCCCCAAAATATTTTGAAGCTGAAGTGTGGAGGAGTTTTCAAACATTAGTGTGGGTTCCCACTACGCAGGGCTTGTGAAGACACATTTTTGTGCCCATCTCCAGATGGTCTGATACAGAGAGGCTGGGTCAGGCCCGAGAATCTGCATTTCTAAAAATGTTCTGATGATGCTGACACTGTTAAACATTTTCTACATGATTGTGCACTCCTTCAAAGATTAATGTCTTCATTAATGAGAAATCATTATGTTTGTCATATTTTAAAATAATAAATTATACCATATTACACAATAAAGCATCACAGAGTCCTTTAACTCTTTATGTTTACCACTCCTAATCCTAGAAAGTTATTTTTCTTTGTTACTGGCTCATTCTTATGCTTTTTGGTAAAAGTCTCTGGAAAACTACTGAATTGCATATGCTATTAAAATAGAAATCTGGAAAGTCAAAACTATGCTCTGCCACTTTTTATTTCTGTAATGAATCTCCATAACTGGATCACATGCTCCTATAAAACTTGAGTTCTGTTCTATATTTTGTGTCCATTGTTCATTGTATTGAAATGGATAGCCGGGATTTAGAATTCCAAATCCCTTTGCCCATGTCCTCTTGGTTCTTGGTAGACATATATAAAACATGATAGAAAATAGAGTGTGTAAACTTTTTAAATTTATACAATAAAAGACACATTGCCATTAATCCCCATCAAAATACTTCCTCTTCATATGCACTTAAAGTTCTTGCCACTTTCTGAAGCAATTCTAGAAGTCCTCTTTCATGAGTATCTTTAGTTGTACTGTTGTGCTAAGCTTGATGCCCTGAATTGATTCAAAACATTTACCTTGCATGGTAATTTTTACTTTGAGGGAGAGCCTGAAGTCACATGGTGCTAAATCTGGCAGATGACAATACACCCGGATGTTTTCATGAACCTGCCTTTCTGTTGGATGGTACTCAGCATCAGCATTTATCATATTTTTTAATCATGCCTACAAAGACACTTCACAAAAGAGCACTTCCACACCTGCTTCAGAAAACAGCAAGAAAGATAGGATAAGTGTGTTTGAAGCAAGGGGGAGGATTTGAGAGAGATTCATGGCAATGTATCTACTGCAATAAATGGCAATGTATTTACTTCAATAAATTCATTTAAATTTAAACATTCATAGTATCATTCAATCAGCCCTCACATATGGCAGAAGAACGTTGGGAAACTGCAGGAAAATATACCTTCTTTACCCTTGGATGGGTCATTAGCTGTGTTAGTTAACACAGTTTCAATTTGAGAAGGTGAGAAGCTTAATTAAGTAACTCAGCAGTTCTACATCCTAGGATGTAGAAGGTATGTCCTGGGGAGGCTGTTTATGCTGTAGAAGGTTGTAATGGTTGATTCATTGTGTCAACTTGAGAACTTCAGAAGTTTAACTAATTTAGTAGTTCTCACTTTGTAAACTTCTCAAGCTTGTGCAAGAGGAGGGCGTCAAGGTGGTGTGGGCTGGTACCTTGCAAACAATATAAGGGAGGAAAGAGGCTTTCTCTTCTCCCCTTTCTGCTCTTGTTTTTGTTTGTTTGTTTTGTTTTGTTTGTTTATCTTTTGCCACCTTGAACTGTTGCTCCTGTGCCATGCCACCCTGCTTAGAGCCAGCTGATTATGGACTGAAATCTCCACAAAGTGTGAGTATTTATTTATTTTTGTCTTTCTGAGACAGGGTCTCATCATGCAGTTCAGGTTGGCCTTGAGCTCACTTTGTAGCCCAGGCTGGTCTCCAACTTGCAACCATCCTCCCGCCTCAGCCTCCCAAGTGCTGGGATTACATGCATGAGCCACCATACCCGGCTAAAGTGTGAGCTTTTAAATAAACCTTTCCTTCCTTCACTGGGTGTTGGGCATTTTGTCCCAGCAAAAAAAGAAAAGTAACCAAGACATTAACCAAAAGCCTTATGGTTTGAATATAGTTTGTCTTCTCCAAAACTCTTGCTGAAATTTGACTGCCATTATAGAAGTGTTGGGAGATGAAGACTTTAAAAAAGTGACGGAGTTTTTAAGAGGGATCGATGCTTTCTCATAGGAGTTGAGTTTTTATAAAGCCAGACTGTTTCTTGTGTCTTTTTCCTTTTGTGCATACTTGCTTGCCTTTCGGCTTTCCATTATGAGTTTAAGCAGTGCAAGACCCTTTCCAGAAACTGTTCCTACATACTTAACTTCCAAACCCCAGAACCATAAATTTCTCTATAAATTTCCTGGCTTGTGTCTTGATGTACCCCCACCGCTTCATGCAGTCATGGGGTGGCAGAGGATTTTCAGAGGTAGCTGGATCTAGAATGTGTGGTGCTGGGATCAAAAGTATGCGATTACTAAATCATTGATTAGTTTGGCATAGTGCTGGCTAGAATTAAGGGTGTGAATGCTACATCTACCCTAAGGCAGATCATCTGCATAAAATATAAAAGCAGAAAGAAGGCCTGTCTGCTTCCCATAGGTTACTTCTTTTCTGCAATGCCCCTTTGCCATGCTGCCCTGCTTTGGAGCCAACTGACAATGAACTGAAACCTGTATAAACTATGAGCCAAATAAATATTTCCTCCTTTAATGGTTGGATGTTGGGTATTTTGTCACAGCAATGAGAAAAGTGACTAAGACTCTCAGGTATTCTGTCCCAGCAACACAACAGAGACAAATACAATGAGCTTGTTCTACCTTAATAAAATTGATAGATAATGAGGAACCACTACTTCTCCTCAAGGCCCAGAGCAAGGGTGACTGTACCTTCTCTCCCCGTATTTCCTCTCTTTTAGGGCCATAGAGACATCATATTGCCTTTCAGTGCATTTATTTTTTTTAATTTATTTAAAGAGAAATAAAAGCATGTAAAGGGTAGAGGTAATACAGAATTCCAAAAAAAAAAAGATAAACAATAAGAAATCACTAGTTAATAAATTACATATTGTCCTCTTAGAAATAGTTGTTCAAAGTTACAAAATTAAAGCAGACAAAGTAGATAGTCAAACAGTGAGAGTGTAAACAGCTATGCATGCATGAATATCTGCATATATTTCTATCCTTTCTGTACTAGAGAGAAAAACAAAACTTAGCAAGACAAAACAAAACAAATTCCTATAAAAATATGAAACCAAAAAGTCATATAAAACCACAGTACTAGGTGATCTACAATGCTTACTGTGTTGTTTCTTATTATCTTCAAAAGAATGTCTATATCATCAGGCATAATTGAATATAGCAGTATAATTGAGTATAGCAGTAAATAACTATTAGTAAAAAAACAGTGTAGACAGTAAACAACTTTAAAGGCAGGTAATAATCAAACCATAGTGGATATTCTAGTGGATCTTGTCATCTTAAGTGCAGTTGCCTATACTCTCAGACTTGATACTATCAATCATAACAGCTTTGAATAAAATCTATCAATACAAAACAGCAATCCAACAAACCAGATTCAATTACGATCAGTCATGGTAAAACAGTGTAGGTTTTACAGAGCTTTAGACTAAGTTAATAGGAAATTAAGGATGATTATCGTACTATATCCTGTTATTTTCGGGATTACTGTCTGTGCCCTCAACTCTAGTACAGGTAGAATGACTGGAACAGAATATAATCCATCTAAGCAGAGTAGTGTGAGTAATGTGGGTTTTAAAACCTGGTGCACTATTAACAATATAGTGTATCAAGGCCATCTATGTTAGAGATTCTAGTTATCCTTCTCTGCCTCATTTCTGCTATGCTATTTTTCTGCCTTTGTTTGTCTAGTTTTCTCCTTCATTCTACTGCCTGCCCCACTCATTGAGGCCTTTCTGCCACTGTTCCTAAAATCCTGGTATTTTTTTCTCTCTCTCTAGAACGTCCATCAGTATTCTCTGTAGGGTTGGATTAATGGTCACAAATTCCCCCAGTTCCTCTTTGTCATGGAAGCATCTTGTTTCTCCATTAATTTCTAGTGACAGTTTTGTAGGATACATCAGTCTGGGCTGGAGGTTATTTTCTTTCAGGGCTTAAAATACTTCACTCCAAGCTCTTCTTGATCTGGTGGTCTGTGTTGAGAAGTCAGCTGTGATTCTGATGGGCTTACCTTTATAGGTAATCTGTTTCTTTTCTCTGACAGCTTTTAATATTCTGCTTTTATATTAAATTTTTGGTATCTTGATTATTATATGTCTGGGTGTAGCTCTATTTTGGTTGTAGGTGGCTGGAGTTCTGTATGCCTCACACAACCAAATGTCATTTTCTTTTCCCATGCTTGGGAAGTTTTCCTTAATTATTTCCATGAATAGCCTTTGTAATTTGCCTGTGTGTATTCCTGTTTCTTCGTTCACATTTCTTATTCTTAAATTGTAGATTCTCTTGTCATCTTCTAGCCTTTGTATTGTTACTGCCTGTTTCCTTGTTATTTTTAAGAAATCTTTCCTTTCATGATCACCCATTGCCAACTTGTCTTCAAGTTTTGATAGTCTATCCTTAGTTTCTTTTAAGGCATTTTGCCAGCTTTCAATGGAGTTTTTAATTTCCTGATAGTCTCTTTGAATCTATATTTTCTTCTATATTTTCTTTATATTCTTTATCGAATGTTTCTCTCCTTTTTTTGTGTTCCTCCCTTCTTTCATCTGTCTCATCCTGAGAGATGCTTCCTGAGAGCATTTCTCTTATTACTCTACTTATATCCTGCTTTACCTGATTTAATATTTCAGTTTTGAGCTCGTCTACAAGGTCCCAAAGATATCTCTTAATGTCCATTGAAGCCATGTCTGATGTTGCGTGCTTGCTGCCCTCAGTCTCCCTTGTTTTTCCTTCTCCTGGATCAGTGCTCTCAGGGTTCTGGGCTGGGGGCCTCCTCCTGCCTCTCTCTCCCGTCATGGCCCTGGCTTCCTCCACACAGGTTACAGTGCAGGTCCCAGCCCCCTTCCCTGTTGGCCACGTTTCCTCCATAGCATGCTGGCAAAGGACCTCTACCCTCTCCTGCCTGCTCTTGTTACTGAGGTGTAAGCAGCAGCTGCATATGCTGACCCCTCCCCACCGGGCAAGCCAAACTTCAGGTGCCTTCACTAGGTTAGTGCATGCTAGGCGCAGGGAATTGATTTGGGATGGCTCATTGGGTCCCAGCAGGGGCACAGCCCAGTCCAAGAAAATCCCAAGAATCTGCTCTGGGGAGGGAGCAATGAACTGAAGTCACTGTTGCTCCCAGTTCAGGCTCCTCCTGCCCCATTCCAACATATCACCCATTTGGTCATGCCCTTCCCATGGGGGGGGTCTCATTCCCAGCACTGACCATGGATTAATGAAGGTCCCTTCAGTGGCTCCGCTCTCTGTTAGGCTCACCAACCCCCGACTTCAGTGCTGCTGTGCTTCCTGTGAGTAGTGGTGGGAACGTGTTTGGGTGGCTCTGCCGGCCGATGCGGATTCAAGCTGGTGCAAATTCAGGCTAGCACAAACTTGGCAGGTCACCACAAATACGCTGTGCCCCGTAATTTTTAGCTGTTTCAGTTGTAGTCCCAACGTATTTAACAAGCTTTTTTACATTTTAGTTTCTTCCTGTGTCAAGAGGATCCATCTCCCTCTGTCTGGGTCTCTCCAGGGTGTTTTATTCTGGCATATGAGTTGTTTCTCCTGGAAGGCTTTGTATTTTGTTCCTCACTGATCAGCCATCTTGACTTTTCCCTCCCAAACTCATAACCTTTTAAATCATCCTGCTGGGCTCTTTGCCCTTGATTCACAACATAAATTTAGCTAAAAGCCCTCAACAATAGCCATGCCACAGCCTCAACATTTGACTGCCTTGAAATTTCTTCTGTCAGATTAGTCTGCCACCCTTAATCTCAGTCTCAAGCAAAGTTTCCAGACAGGAGCAAAATTCAGAGAAACCTTTTGCCAAGACATCATTTGGAGTCCAACAACTAATGTAGTCCTTCTTCCTAGCAGAAACCTCTGGAGACTGGTCTTTACCAACAGGATTTTCTATCAGCCTTCTGGTCTTTTGAGCTCTGACCAAAATCTCCCATACAGAACAATCTAAGGTGTTCCAGCTCTACTTGTTCAGGAGACATCTCCAAACCTTTCCAAACACTTCCCAGAAACCAGTCTCAAAGGCTCTTGAACCATGTGATCAGGTACTGTCACAGCAAGAACCTCACTTCTCTGGTATGAAATTCTGTGTTGTTTATTTTTCTCTCATTGCTGAGACAAAATATCCAATGCCCAAAATTAAGGAAGGAAAGTTTTATTTGCCTCACAGTTTGTGGACTTTTCAGTCCATAATCAGCTGGCTCCAAGGTTGTATGGTGTGGCAAAGGGGGAGCAGTTCATGGCAGTGGCAGATACAAAAACCAACAAGAGCAAAAGGGGCAAAAAGGAGGAGCAAACTGCTTTTCCTCTCTTATATTGTATGTAGGCCATACCCACTTGTGTTTAACACTGATACCCATAATCCCAACATTGGACCATGAATTAATCAAAAACTCTAGAAGCCCACCCACATGACTGAATGAGGCTTTGGGGGGACAGCTAGACACAAACAATAACAGCATCTCTTATGGTAATTTAAGTTTCTGAGTTCTTGAATGTTTTTCTTTGAAGATAATAAATTTAATTTGATTCAAGTCTTTTCTTATCACAATATCATTTCTGTAATAATGCCCAGTATTTTTCCTGTCATCACACTCATGCTCCGAGTTTTCTTAAGTACAAAAGATAAGATAGTAATATCTTCGGGAGTGCGTTTAATGTGTGAATGTTTTCCACTAGTAAAAGCACTAATAAACCACCCTTTTGCATCAGGCCCAAAAAAACTGTACTTGAAAATTAACTGTAAGTAATCTTTTATTTTTAAAGATTTTAACTTTTTTTCCCAGTATATGGTTGTAGTTTGTAATACATGATAACTGTCATCATGGGGAATTGGTACATGTACATAATGTAACTCAATCCTTTTCTTCTCCTTCATTTACATTCCCCTTTTTAAAAAAATGCCAGAATCTGATTAATTTATTTATTTTATAAGTACTTATAAAGCTAATTATCATAAACAGATTAATAGCCAGACTAACGTGAAAAAACACAAAAAACATGTAATACAATTTATACTAAATTAAGGTACATTTTGAGACACATTGTTCATGCTGGATTGTAGTAAATTGGTTCTCTCTTCATTTTCCCTATTTTCTGTCTTTTATTTTGTACTTTTGTATTGGGTTTCTCACATGATACCCAATGATATTTAAGCATGTGTGTCTGATTTACTTAACATTATAGTTTCAAGATACACCCATCTGCCCACAAATGACTCAAGTTTATCCTTCTTTATGGCAGAGTAGTACTCCATTTTGTATAAATAGCATATTTTCTTTACCTATTCACCTGTTGATGCATAAATAGGCTGCTTCCAAGATTTAGCTATTATGAATTGTGCTGCTATAAACATAGGGATGCATGTATCATTGTAGTATAATGTCTTTAACTCTTTGGGGAAAATATCCAGAGGGAAATAGCTGGGTCAAATGGAACCTCTAGTTTTAGGTTTCTTTGAGTAATCTCCATCCTGATTTCCATATTGGTTATGTTTGTTCACACTCTCACTAACAATGAAAAAGGGTTCCTTTTTCTCCCACAGCCTCACCAGCATTTGTCATCTGATTTCTTGATGATAGCCATTTTTTCTGGTGTGAGATGGAATCTCAGTGTTGTTTTAATTTGCATTTCTAGGGTTGGGGATTTAGCTCAGCAGCACAAGCACCTGCCTGACAAGCATGAGGTCATGAGTTCAATCTCCGGTACCAAAAAAGAAAAAAAATTTGCATTTCTATAATAGCCAGTGATGTTGAACATATTTTTCATGTATTTGTTGGTCATTTATATTTTATCTGAGAAATGTCTATTTCAGAAGCTTTTTTTTTTTTTACTGGGTTCTTAAATTTGGGCGTCTAATTTGTTTGAGTTCTTTACATATTCTAGATATTAGTCTTTTGTCTGGAGTAGCTCACACAAATTTTTTCTCATTTTGTTGGGTGTCCCTTCACTCTATTTATGGTTTCCTTTGTTTGAAGAGGCTTTTTAATTTCAAGTGATCCCATTTGTCACTTCTTTGTAATATCTTACGTGCACCTGGGATTCTTTTCAGGAAGTCTTTGCCTATGCCTATGTCTTCAAGTTTTAACTATTTCATCCTCCTTAAAAGTTTCTGCCTTAATATTTAGATCTTTGACCCATTTTCATGCTAGTTTAGTCATGGTGAGAGATATGGGTATAGGTAGAGCATGTGGATAACTAGTTTCCTCAGAACCATTTGTTAAAGACGCTGTCTTTCCAGCAGCAAAACTATTTGGTCTCTTTGTCAAAGTGTTCTTGAAATTGTTTCTGTATGCCCTATTCTGGTCCACCATCCTACATGTTGTTTGTTGTTGTTATTGTTGTTCTTTTGACAATACCATGTTGTTTCTATCACTGTAGCTTTGCATTACTACAAAGTCCAGGAATATGAGGCTTCCTGCCTTGCCCTTGTTGCCCAAAATTGCTTTTACTATTCTAGGTCTCTTCTGGTTCCAAATACATTTTAGGATTGTCCCCTCTAGTTCTTTTAGAAATGTTATTGGTATTTTGATCAAAATTACATTAAATCTGTGTAACAGTTTTGGACGTATGGCCATTTTGACCATACTGGATGTTCTGCACACCCACGATCAGGGAATATCTTTTTTTTTACTTTCTTGTACCCTCTTTGATCTCTTTTTTCAGAGTACTATGGTTGTCATTGCAAAGGCCTTTAATTTCCTCAGTTAGATTAATTCCTAAGTATTTCATTTTTTATGCTACTGTGGAAGGTGTTTCACTAATTTCTCTCTCAGTGAACTTATTATTGGTGTATAAGAATTCTATTGATTTTTGAGGGCTGTTTTGTATTCTGTATGCTACTGAATTTGGCTATTAACTTTAGGAGTTTTTCATGGAGTTTTTGCCAACTTCTAATAGAGGATCATGTCATTGGCAAATAATGATAATTTAAAATTTTCATTTCTTATCAATATTCCTTTTATTTATTTATCTTGTCTAATTGCTGTGGCTAATTTTTTTTTTAAATATTGAACAGGAGTGATTATATGGATATCCTTGTCTTGCTCTTTATTTTTTATGTGAAACAGCCTGATTTTTATTTATTTTTTAAATAAGTTTATTGGTGCAATTTAGATATAACGATAATATTCATCATAGGGAATTTGTACCTGTACATGATGTATCTTGATCCCTCTTTGTTTTCTCATTCCCCTCCCATCCTGTTCCTGATTTTAGAGTGAAAGCTTTCAGCTTTTCTCCATTTAGTATAATGCTAGCCATTGGTTTGTCATAAATAACATTTGTCAAATAGAGGTAAAGATATTTTTTCAGGGTTTTTATCATGAATGGGTGCTGGATCTTATCAAATGCTTTTTCTGCAACTATTAAGATGATTATGTGATTTTTTGTCCTCATTTCTGTTAATGTAGTGTGTTATATTTATCAATTTGTGTATGTTGAACCACCCCTGCAACCCTGGAATGAATCCTACTTTATCATGATGTATAATCTTTTCAATGGTTTGCCGTATTCTGCTTGCCAGTGTCTTTTTGAGAATTTTTTTTATGTTCATTAAAGGAATTGGTCTGTGGTTCCTTTCTTTTCATTGGGTCCTTTTCTGGTTTTGGAATCAGGATAATACTTGCTTGTTTGGGGAGTGCTGCTTCCTTTTTCAATTTCATTAAATAGTTTGAGAAATATTGGCATTTTCTCTTTTCTTAAGTTCTTGTAGAATTTGCCAGTGAATCTCGGTTTTTCTTAGCTGGTAGGTTTTTTATTACTTTTTCAATTTCAACGACTGGTATTAGATTATTCAGGACTTTTATGTCTTCTCAATGCAGCTTTGGTAGTTTATATGTATATTAATCTATCCATATTTTTCTGAATTTCCATTTTATTGGAGTACAGGTTCTCAAAGTAGTTACCAATGATCTTCTGGATTTCGGCAAAATTCAGTGTGATTTTGGCTTTTTCATTTCTAATTGCACAGATTTGGTTCTTTTCTATTCAGTAAGATTGGCCACAGGTTTGTCTATTTTGTTTATTCTTTCAAAGACGCAACTTTTCAATTCGTTGATTATAACTTTTTTAGTCTTAATTTCTGGTTTGACCTTTATAATTTTCTTCCTTATACTAACTTTGGATTTAGGTTGCTTGGTTGTCTAGGACCTTGAGGTGCATCCTGAGGTTATTTAGTTCAGCTCCCTCTGTTTTTCTGATGTGGGAATTCACTGCTATAGACTTCCCGCTTAGAACTGCTTTTATTTTTTCCCATAAGTTCCAGTATGTCATATTGGTGTTATCATTTGACTGTCTAATGTCGTCCTTAATTTCATCTATGACCCAGTGATTATTTAAGAAGGTACTGTTTAATTTCCATGTGTTTGTATAATTTCTGTGGTGTCTTTTACCATTGACTTCTAGTTTCATGGCACTATGATCTCATAATATATGAGATAATTTACATTCTTTTGCATTCACTTAAGAATGCTTTCTGGGTATGTGGTCTATTTTGGAGAAAGTATTACCTGCTGCTAAGAATGTGCATTCTGTTGTTGGATGGGACACTCTGGATATTTATTAAATCCTTCTGTTTGAAAGTTGGTTCAACTCTGATATTTCTATGTTGGTTTTTTTATCTAGTTGATCTGTCCATTTGTTATTATTGAAGTGAATTATTGGGTTCTATTACAATTGTATTGGTGTTTATCTTATTTTTTTATGTCCATTAATGTTTATGAAGCTGAGTGTATCAGTATTTGGTGCTTATGTTTACAGTTGTTATGTCTTCTGGTTGAATTGTTCCCTTAACCAATATGTAGTGATCTTCTGATCAATTGTGGCTTGAAAATCATTTACCTGAAATTAGGTTAGCAATTCCTGTTTTTATTGTCTTTCATCCTTTGATTTTTAATCCATAAATTTCTTTTTGAATTAAACGTTTCTTATAAATTGTACGTCATTGAGATTTGTTTCTTGATCCATCCTGATAAACTGTGTCTTTTGATTGGGGAATTGAGACTATTCACATTGACAGTTATTACTGAGATATACTGATTCCTATTGTTGCATTATTTTTCTTTGCCAATTTCCTTTTCATTAGCTGTTCATGTTGCCATATGTGTTCATTCTTTTGGAGCTATCATCATTGTTGACTTTATTGTCTCTAAGATAACTTCAAGAAGTTTTGTTTTGTTTTGTTTTGTTTTGTTTTGAGACAAGGTCTTGCTATGTACTTTGGGCTAGACTTGAGCTCAGAGTGTAGTTCAAACTGGCCTTGAACTGGCAATCCTTTCGCCTCTGCCTCCTAACTGCTGGGATTACAGGTGTGTGCCACCACATCTTGGTAAGAGTATTTTTGTAAATTTTTTTTGATGGTCATAAATTTATTGAGGTGCTCCTTGTCATGGAAATAGCTTATTTCTCTATCAGTTTTGAAGAACCATTTTGCAGGATACTTAAATTGGGGTTGGAATTTATCTTTTAGGGATTGATACACTTTAAGCTCTCTGGCCTTTAAGGTTTGTGTTAAGAAATCTGCTGTAATCCTAATGGACTGACTTTTATTTCTGATTCATTACTCTTCTCTAACAGCTTTTTTGTCCCTGTGATAGACTTCTGGTACTTTGAACATACATGCCATTGAGAGGTTCTCTTGGCCATGGCTATTTTAGGGTTCTATATGCCTCAATTATCTATATATTTACTTCTTTCACTACATTTGGAGAGTTTTCTGCCATTATTTCTGTGAATAGGCTTTTCATGCCTTTTGTATTGTCTTCTGATTTTTCACTTATTCCAATTACTCTTTTTTACATCATTTAACAGCTGTTGGATATATTTTTTATTTTCTTATTCCTTTTAAAGTGTCTTTGAGAAGTTGTCTTGAAAGGCATATTGTCTTCTATTTCTGAAGTGCTGTTCTCATATTGGTCGGTTCTGCTGCCTATTCTTTCAATATAATTTTTAATCTTCTAGATTTCTGATTAAAACTTTTTTGGGGGGACAGGGTCTCACTATGTAGCCCAGTCTCAAACTCATGGTAATCCTGCCTCAGCCTCCCAAGAGCTGAGATTACAGGGATGCGCTACCATGCCCAGTTGATTGAAACCTTTTTATGACTTTAATTCTTTACTAAACTGTTCACTCATGTATTTTATCATTTTATTTAGCTCGTCCAGCTTTTTATCAGTCTTCTGAAAGGTACTGGATCATTTTGACTATTTCCAGTAATATCTGTTTAGTTATATCTTCTGTGGTGGCACTGAGTATCTCTTTGATCTGTTTATTAACCTTGCTATCTTTTGGAGTAATTTAGCTGTGTGGCTTATGCTATTCTCCCCTTTGTGACCCCTGGATTGATTTCAGGGAAGTTGGGAGTTTTGGTTGATATTTGTTGCCTTGTCTTCTCATGTATCTATTGCTTTGTCTGTTTGCTGTTTTGTTTTGTGCTAAGGTTTGTGGATGCTCATAGTGTAATGACTTCCTTGGTCATGTAGAAACCTCTGTAGTTACTTGTCAGTGATGTACTTTCGGTGTGGCTTACTATAGTCCTTTATCTCAGCCCCAAGACCCACCCTGATTAACTTGGGAGGGTAAGGTGGCCAACACCAAATTCTCTAGTATACTCTAGTATTATTAATGTCTCAAAGGTAATCTTAGTGTTCACTTACAGAAAAATAGCAACGATTACAGGTAGTATCAGGCAAATCAGCTATATTAGTATCATCCAGGACATTAATATACCAATTAATGTACCACTTTTAACCCTAGAGAAGAAACTCACAAGTATGGTGTAAACATGAAGACAACCAAGGTATTGACTTACAGTTAATATTCATTACATGTGACAGCTGTATCTCCACTAATGGTAGAGAAGAATTCAATGGTAGTTTTATAGTTAACTGTCAAAAGCCTCATAAAGGTTTATGGTCATACCATTAAAGATACAGAGTTTGGGAACGGGGATGCAAGAGGAAAAATTTGAAACCTTAACCTATATGAGAAGAGAAAAGTGTACAAAGGATCCTGGTGAGGATTTTTATAGAATTAGGTAAAGGTAAGAGAAAAAAGTTTATGAGAAATAGAAGATTTTACAAAGAGGGAGAAAAATTATATGGGGAGTAAAAATCAGGGCAAAAAAATTAAAAGGAGAAAAATTTAGAAAGAGTGGGGAAAAATAAAGGGAGGTAATAAGTGAGGAAGAAACACAAAGGAAAATTTCACAAACTAACAAACTGGTGAAGAGGAAAGGAGAAAAGAAAAACAGGGTGGGGGAACTAAAAAGAACCCACATAACACAACTAAACAAACAAAATAAATTTCTCTGTGATTTTGACTGTGTTGTGCTCTTCTGGGATCTAACATACTGGGGCCTTATCCAAGTCAAGAGGTGTCCCGGCTCACACTAGTAGATAAAGAAGGCAGCTGAGCCCCAGAAAGCAGTAGGATTAGGATGAGGGCACCAATGTCGTCATTTTCAAATCCAGACCAACTCAAGCTGAGCCTGGTCTCTAGCCATGGGGTGAGGGCCTGAGTCCTTTAGCCTCAAATGCCTCAGGGGGTCGCTCTCCAGCCGGACCTTAGCTCCCTCACCATGCTGTCCCCTATGACCTACTCTCACCCAGTCACTGTAGGACTATAACACTGGGAGAGCTCTGAAGTGATGCTGTCTCACTCATAGCTGTTCTAAGTCCTCAGTTCAATCAACCCTTTTCCAGAATGACATCTGACTCTGAGGAAGCTCTCTCCAGGAATACGGTAAGCCCTTGAACAGAAATCACTCACCAGCTGTTTCCTCTCGAAGAATGCATATTGGAGCAGATGCCCCACTCTCCCTGAAAATCACAACTGCTATTCTGTCCCACCACTGCATTTGTCCCTGAAGCCCTCTCAAATCCCCACGTTTTACTTTTTCTCTTTAGATTTAGTCTGCCTTTCCTATGAACCTCGAGCCAGGATCCAGGGGAAAAGTACAGATTGTTCCTTTCATTCTTTGTGTTATCTTCTCAATTTCTCTGTAAGTTGTAATTTCCCTGTCAGATCCTTCTTGGTTCCCAAGGACCTATTTCTCTCTTTTATTTCCCAGTCTACATTCTGAATTTTGGAAAGGCTGAGTTGCCGTTGCTTACCACTCTATCATTTTCCTGCCTCTTTCCTAAAAAAAGATCTTAGACAAAAATTAACCACAAATGGCATAACAATTACACGCCACATGGAGCATAAAAAAATGTAAACTTTCAAATTAAACAGTAAAAAATATGTACAGTAATACCTTGGTTAATGGATGCCTCTGTTTATAAACAATTCAGTTCACAAACAAAAGCATTCAGCAAAATTTTGCTTCCATTCGCAAACTCTACATCAGGTAACAAACCTAACCATTGTTATCTTCTCTGCACAAACACAAATGCAGCCATCCTCCCCAAAATCGTAAAACAAATTAAGTTTGTATACCAAGGTACCACTGTTATCTGTATTATCATTTCATCAGCTTCCACATGCCAAAGGTGAAGGATCCAAGAATTCTTCATTAAATGATAATATACACTTCCTCTCCACAGGGTGTCTACTCTAAGAAATCAAACTCCCAATGATTCTCTGGCTTCAGCCCCGAGTGTGTTGGGATTACAGAAGTGCATGAGCATGCCCACCAAGTAAATGCAGTTTTTGCCATGGTCAATATCAAGTATTTAGATCTCTATGATTCATCCTTACAGTAAGGTGTGGAATGTTAGTGTGATTTAGCTCCACAAGTGAAAAGAGAAAATTCCCCTCTTCCTTTAGATGTCGGCAAGAAAGAACTATAGGAATGTGGCAAGTTCTATGTCTTAGGGTGGCCTAAGTAGCCCTAACACAGGCTCTGAGTCAGAAAGGTCCAGGGTTCCAGGCATGAAATAAGGGATGGGGTACAGTGAATGCTTCTTTAACTTATGTAACCCCTGCATCCTTTCCCTCCATTGTATATAATAGAAAGACTTGCAGGTATTCTGCACTAAGTCTTTTAAAATCTTTCCAGCTCTGAAATATTATATACCATTCTGGCATCTTTAGTCATCATGCAAAAGAAAAAAAAAAAAAAAACAACTATGAGTCAGTTTCCACATCAGTGAGTGTTTTGAAGATTGTATCAATAGAGTTCCATACAATGAAGCCATGAGCTTCCTGCAAGTTTCTGGATTCATGAAGATCTGTATCACTTCCAGCTAATTAGGAAAAGCTCCCAAGGATATTATTTATAGATGTGCATGAACTTTTAAGGGATGTTTAAAGGACAGACCTCTACTCTCTGTTTTTCTCCCAGCTTTATATAAACATAATTATTAACACAGAAAAGGAAGCTGAATTACTACTTTGTTCCCAAAATTAATGTACCAATTTCGAGAGTATTAACACAGTCATATGCTGCATTACAAAGTCTAGCTCAAGGACAGGTCACATATATGACCATGATCCCATAAAACTACATTGCTGGACTGGGGGTTTAGCTCAATGACATAAGCACCTCCTGGCAAGCGTGAGGTCGAGTTTGATCCCTGGTGCAAAAAAAAACAAAAACAAAAAAAAAACCTACGTTGCCTAGGAATCAGGTAGCCAGCTTGATTTAATATACTCTGATGTTCACACAATGAGACATTCACTTAAGAATAATGTCCTTCTCAGAACATACCATTTTTAAGCACTGCATTACTGTGCTTGCTATCCCTGCTTCTCCATAAACTACTGTAGTATTCTTATGTTCCACTTGTTAATGAAATTGAAGTTCAGAAAGCTTAAGTAATTCACTATTATATCAAGTGTTAGTAGCAAGACTCAAATTCATGGCTAAATTTATAGGTGACGTTCTTTCATTCTTTTAAACTTTGGGCCTGGGCTACCTAGGCTTCACTAGCCACACTGAAATTGTATGCAAATTTATTTTATTTTATTTTTTGTGATACTGAGCTATAGCCCCAGCTCAGGTCATGTTATTTCTAATATATCATTATATCCCAGAAGAGAACTGAAAATTTTATAGTAGAAATATTAACATTTGATTGAGAAGAGGAAAAAAAAGTCATAAAATGTAATGTCAGTCCAAGACACAGGACGCAGGAGGATGGTGGGTAGGGTGTCTAGACAGGTTATAAAATGGCCTAAGACTATAATGTTAAGTGAAATAAATCAGTTACACAAGTTTAAGCATTGAATGGTTTCTCCTATGAGAAAACCAAAATATAAAAAACAAAAGACAATAGGAAGTAAAGCGATAAATCTTTCTCAAATGGAAAGGGGATCAAGAGATGGAAAGAGAAGGGGAAAAAAGGAATGTGATTTTAAAATATGCTATGTAATGAACTCCTCACAAAGAAGGTAGTCATGTACTGAAACAGATATGCGAATAAAAATTTTTTAAAGGCTAGGTAGAAAACAAGGCTGGGAGCAGGATGAAATGAGGAAGGCACTCACTTGAGAAGCAGGGGACCGGGACGTGGACGGTCAATGCAGGACCTAACGTAACTGTAGAGTGAGGAAGCACAGAATCAAATTGGGAAAAATATTTTTAGGGCAAATAAAATAGGTATCACTTAACCATACTCTCATGTAAGAAGCTGTATGAGCAACACTTTGCACAAGATGGGTTTGGGAAAAAAGAAGTCTGTTGAATTTAAAAGGTAGGATTCCAATAAAAATTTAACTTCCCTCACAGGCACATATAGGTAATACGTTGAGAAAATATTTATCCAATGACTGAGGCTAAAACAGGACCAGAAGTGATTGTGAAAGGTTTGCCAAGTCAAGTACACTGTGAAACAAGCACTTGCATTAGCAAGGGTAAGAAGTAGCACTTACTAAGTCCCATGTGCCACCCGGTGAGTTAGGTGTTTTAGGTGCATCAAATCTTTTAATTCTGGCAAGAACTTATTACAGTTCACTCCTATTTTAACAGATGAGGCCCAGAAATTAACTTAAGGTCATAAAACCTGAATCCAACAGGTCTTTCTGAATCCAAAAATCAACTCCTTAGCCATCCATTACACTGCATTCTCAACTCTGAACTTACACTGAAGGCAAAAATTTAGTGATTGTGGGTTGTGCTAGAATGTGGTGGAGTCCACATAGAGTTCCCACTTTACCTACAGATATGAGAATCCAGGGATCTGAAGTAGTATTACCACAAAAACTCTGCTACCTGGTGTGATGAAAAAGCTAATGGTACCAGAAAAATGTACTAGGAAAGCTTGGATTACCTCACCTGATGTGTACTCAACCAGTCACAGTTGGCTTTTGTCAACTAAACCATTGTTTTCAATGGGAGAATGACCATGGCTAAGATCAGGAGAAAGCTCAAGTAGAGTCTGTCACTTCAGTTATTCTCAATCATCCCAGAGAAATGTATCTTCTCCAGGACTTACCTTTTATTTATGAAGATTGTGGGTGGCGGGCTGATCCGGAGGAAAGCAGGTAATTCCTGCTAAAACAAGCATTTCCAAGATCTGATTATTCAAAATACACAACTCAATTCTGGATTTTGTGGTTTTTGCTTTGTTCTGTGGTGCTGGACACTGAAACTCAACACATACTAGGCAGGCGCTCTACTATTGAGCTACACCTTGATACCCTCAGCCTGACAGATCAGTTTTTAAAATAATACAGCAATTGTTTAAAAGTCTAGGCAGGAATTTCGGCCCATTCCTATGCTGAATGTCAAGCGCTACTACCTCCTTCCGCAACATCACGCACATCTAACCCTGAAAACGAGGAAGCGTCCACTGAGGCTGCCCAAGGCGGGGAGCTGTCGACGTCGCCCGGCACAAGCAAGTCAAGTCCTTGTCTTCTGACAGAGGCCCTGGGAGCAAGCGCCAGGGGGACCCGCGACGGGGAGCTACGTGCTCCCCAGGCCCGCGCGAGGCAAACCTCCTCCCACGGCCCTGGGAAGCCCGCAGGCTTCCTCGCCCTGGAAGAGCCACCGGGGCGTAGTTCCTCCACCGCTTCCTCCAGCCGCGACACCCACCCGTCTCTTCCTGCAACGCACCGCCCACACGCTCCGGCCCAGACAGAGGCGGCGGAGGCGGTGCGGCCGCACGCACGCGCGCAGCGCAGGCCCCGCCCCCGCCCCGCCCCTCGCGCGGCCCTCGGGTCCTGGTGCAGACCTGTCTCTTGGGGCGGGCGCGGAGCTTCCTCCCATGAGGTTCTCTCATTGCTACCCTACTTCTCCTTCCGCTCCTGCAATCTGCGGCTCCGAGGCGGACTGGGGAGGAGCGGAAGGTGCACTGCAGCTGAGGCCTGACGAAGCCACGGGGAGCTGCGACGGGGGTCGCCGGCACGGGCCATGTCGCTGTGGGGGGAGCCGCTGCAGGCCCCGCCGCCCCCGGCCGCGCCCTCGGGGCCGCCGCTCGCCGCTCAGGCCTGGACGACCCTCAACCACCTGCGAGAGCCGCTGCTGCGGAGGCTCAGCGAATGCTTGGACCGCGCGCCCGAGGGCCGGGGCTGGAGGCGACTGGCAGAGCTGGCGGGCAGCCGGGGGCGCCTCCGGTTCAGGTGAGCCCCGGAGGGGGCGCGGGGCGGAGAATGGGGCGAGGCGGTGACGGGGACACGGCCGGGCTGCGGAGAGGGACCGAGGCAGAGAGAGCTATGGTCTCGTTTAGAGAGGTGGTACCTCGCAAAGTCCTGGGAATGCGAGAGGGCTTGTTGGAAGGAAGAGGCCCAACACACCTTCGTTTCTACCATCGCAGTCCCTGTGCTGAAGCGAGAAGTGCGATGAGAGAAGGCAAGCTCTCTGTAGGGCAGTACTTCCAAAGTGTTTAAGATGCGAAAGAAAGAGACGGGCACCCAACTCTCGGGGCCCTAAGGAAGGTCGGGTGGGAGCCGTGTTGGTGAAGAGGAAGAGAAAGTGAAGGACTGGGTGTAGGAATTCGTTAAGCTTTTTATGTAGAGAGAACAGAAGGATTGGAGCTAAAAGCATCTTTCCCACCAAGACACGTTACCATGTTCTCTTGACTTCACCACGAACGTTAAACTGTTAAGTAAAACTATTTTCGGGATAAGGAGAGGATGACAGGGGAAGGCGTGGAACCACTGTATTAGCAATTCTTGATGCTTTCTGGTCTCAGGACTTTTACAATCTTAAGACTTATTGACAATCACAGCTTTTGGTGACCTGATACATATTATATGCTGATGTTTACCACATGTGAAATTAAAACTGAGAAGCTTCTAAAATATTAACTCATTTTAAAATAATGATTCCTTACATGGTAACTAACATAACATTTTTCAAGAAAAAAATTGTCCTGAATAAATCAGAAAACTTAAAGAGTAACATTGGTTTACAATTTGAAAATCTCTAATATCGTAGTAAATGGAGAGCTGGGTTGTTTTATGTGCTTCTGTGCATTTAACCTGTTGCAGTATTGCAGGTCATGGAGCTTTGGAAACTCCAGTGTAAACTGCTGAAGAATGAAAGATAAATAAGGTCTTAGCATTACCATGAAAATCTGTTTTAACATTGTGGACACCCCTCTCAAAGGGTCTCAGGAACTGCACCAAGTGTTCCAAGATCAGAGTTAAAAACCATCACTCTATACCATTGTCATGATTTTGGCCTACATTTGAACCGCTTAGCATTTTTTTAAACTTCTCAAATGATTAAACTTTATCTTGTACTGTAATATTTGTGCAAATGTTCATAAACTCCTTAAGAACAAGATGCATCTCTTAATATCTGTTATACCTAGAATTTGTCTTAGACAGTAAGTACTTGTTGAATTAAGTCATTCAAGCTTGTATTTATTGAGTACCTATATTAGCTAGAAGTTACAGAAGATAAAGTTAAATGTTTCATTCCTATACATAAGGGATTTCTGATAATCAGCTGATACTTTGGGATGTTGACAGTAACAAAATGCTATTTGGGGTGTGACTAATAATGGGTTTTTATCATTTATTAAGTACGCTATATATGCCAGACAATGTAGTGTTTATTATCTACTTTAGCTCTCCAGCAGCACCGAGTTCTAGAGTTTGGTGTTGAAACAAAGATTAATGATGATCTGGGATTATTGCCCAAGCATAATGAAGTAAGGAGCATAAACCCGAGAATCAAGCAGAGGCATAAGTTTTTTTTCTGTTCTAAAGCATTTGACTATGTAAAGAATATCCAATGTACTATTATTCTAGGTCAATAAATTTCTGAGTGTCTAGAATTACTATAATTAAAATATTGTCTTCAGGGACAGATCTCTATAATAATGTGTTTAGCAGTAATATAATTAGGAAAAGCTCTGGGCCTTCTGGAGAGAGCCTCATAGGGGGGACTCCTACGTGATGATGAAAAATAAAAGTCTGTAAGGCTCTACCAAAAAGAAGCATGGTGGCTGGAATATAAAAGGAATAAATACCTGAGGCAGGCTATTAAGTTTTCCTAAGTCTTCAGTCAAGTTTTGCTAAAAGCTGTAGAATGGCCTTAGTTAGCTTTGTTTGGGGGAATTTAGGAAAATTGTTGAGGGCACTTTTCTGTGTAGTAGTACAGAGAGGATGGTTGGTGCCTAGCTAAAAATGACAAGCATGAAAGGGCATGTAATTGTGGAATCTGAGAATTCAGGGTGATTCATCTGACCCGAAATGGGTGTGTTGCTGCAGTCTTCCTGGATGATGAAAGTTAGTAATAAAGAGGTTAATGGAAGGTAGAAGGGTTAGAAAATTGAAGACGGTTAAGCTCATATCTAGGGGCTAAAGAATTAACAACGAAGTGTCGAGGTCATTCTTACTCTGTTTTAAAGACAAAAAAAGTTAATTTAAATGATTATATATTGATGAAATAAGAGCACCTGATTGTAGAAGATCATAAATAGATGTTTTTTTCTAGGCCCTAAAAACTCAAAAATGTTGCTGCCTCTGGTTTCTTTCCTCCTTTTCTCACTTTTGTTCTGAACTCTTTATATCTTTCCTCAAACTAGATGAGAATTTACTTAAGACTATAAATAAATAAACCACAGAAGAGTCCACTGGGGCCAGGTGTGGTGGTACACACCTGTAATCCCAGCACTCAAGAGGTTGAGGCAGGAGAATCACTGTGAGTTTGAGGCCAGCCTGGGCTGTATAGTGAGATCCTGTCTCAGAAAAACAAACTATTCACCAAGGATTAGAAATAATTATATTTTCAAATAGTTATCATTGACTCAATGATTGCTTGGAGATAGTTTCTGACTACTGTGTACATATGGAAATGTCCTACTTACAAACCCAGTTTGATTCCATTCCATTCATACAGTATCAGTCAAACTTTACCATCACTGGAGATAGGCACATGTTCTGAATGTGTTGCCTAAGCTAAAGTCAGTTGTGGCTGGGACATCTGAACTTCAAGGATGACAGAGCCCTCAGGGGGCTCCAAAATGCCTAAATTCTCATAAGTAGAATGGTAAGAAATTGGGCCATGGAATATGGACCCTGAAAAAGTAATCAGTGATTGGATATCTGCTGCATAGAAGGGACTCTTAGCTACATTAATCTACCCTCAGACAGCTAATAATGAAAACGTATGCCAAAGTTTCCACAGAAATTTCCCTCATCTCCTTGTCCTCTGTCTCTGAATTTCAGAGTGCTCTAGAGAGCAGCCTTCATATCTCTTTATGCTTTTTTACCTAGTCTTCCCAGTGTTATTCTTCAGTCCCCTGGCTTTACATATTTAGGTTGATGTTATAGTTTACATCTGAATATCCCCAAAGTGTCATGCACTTGTAAGTTGGGCCTTTGAGAGGTAAGTGAAACTGGATTAGTCCACTGATGGGTTTGTAGCTGGACTGATGTTGGGAGGTGAAGCCTGATAGGAAGAGGTAGGTTACTGTGGGTGTAGCCTGGAAGGGTGCAGATATATACTTCCTCCTCCCTTGATGGCTTACTGCTTCCTGCTGCCATCCAACGAGCAATCCTCCTCTGCTATGCCCCTCTGCTATGCTGCTCTACATGAGAGCTAGCCAACAATGGCCTGACAGCTCTACAAACTGAGCTAAAACACAGTAAATCTTTCCTCCTTTAAAATGTCCTCACCAGCTTGAACAACTGGTGGTATAGGTATGACTGCCCCACTGGGAAACTTGTACAAATGGATCTAATCATTTTTGTCCATCTTTTTACTAATAAAATTAATGAAAAGCCATCCAGTGGGACAGTCACACGTGTACCACTGGTCATTCCAGCCACCTGGTAGCAAGACATACAAATTAACACCCTGGTTATGAGTTTGTTATCTTGTGGATATTGGATATTTTGTCCCATCAACAAGAAGGTAACTAAGACAATTGACTGCTCCCATAAATGACTTTTTGCCATCTCCTCAGTGCCTAATAGATAGACATGCAAAACATAAAATGTCCAAATTGAATCTAACTCCTCCCACAAACCTCTTTCTTGCAGTTTTTTGCATCTTGGCAAGTGACTGCAACATTCTTCTACGTAAGCCTGATACTGTATTTACATACATTTTGTGTGACCAGATCCTAACTACTATACTCTCACTATGTATCTAGGATTAGGGTTACAGTTGTGTCTAACTGGGTCAAGCCACCATTGTCTCTTACTGTGTTATTGCAATATCTGCTTCTTCTTCACCTTACCTCAACCCCCAGTCTGTTCTCAGTATAGCAATAAGAGTGATTTTTTGAAAACATTAAATTAGAACTTGTCCTTCCTATGTTAAATTCCTCTCATTGCCTTTCCATTTCAGTGAAAACACCATTTAGCTACCAGTTAACTCTTGGACCCGATACCCTGCTACTACCTCTTTTCCTCTCTCTAGTCACATTTTTATCTCTTGCTCTCCCCTGAGCACCATAGGGTCTCTGTACTTGCTGCTTGCTGAGGCTAAGGTGATCTCCATAGATAACCACATGATTTATTCTTCTCCCTTTTCAAGTGTTTCCTTAGGTGGCATCCTGTCAATGAGGACCTCACTGATTGCCATGTTTAAATTACCTCCTACCTCTGCTTGAGCATTCCGTCTGCTGGCTTTTCTTTAGTTTTTTCCAAAGCAGTTATGTCCACTGGATGGATGGATACATAACACAGGAATTTGTCTGTGTGTCTGTGTGTGTGTGTGTGTGTGTGTGTGTGTGTGTGTGTGTGAGATCTGTCCCTCAAATGAAAAATTCAGCTGGATAGGGAATTTTGTTTGCTGCTGTCTCTTCAATACTTGGAAAAAGTAGCATATTTTAGGTGATTAATAAATAAATTGAATTAGTGAAATTCCAGAGAGTATATATACCAAGAAGAAAAGCAGAAAAACCTGAAAGTAGTTCTAAATGGTTTGTATCCAAAAGCCTGTATAATATGTTCCATTTGATTATGTATTTATAAAAATAAAAAATTTAAAAACAAAAACCATTTGTCTCCGTAATAAGGCAATTTTTAAACATAAATTAAAAGTTCCAAATTAGGGCTTGTAGAAACCACTTCAAAGCATACCCTTACAGGAATATAACTAAGACAGGAAAGATAAAAGTTGGGTATGTAGATGTATCACTGTACCTGAAAGACAGTGCCTATGTGGAAAATAAATAAAATGAAAGAGCATAAATCATGTTTTTCTCTATGCCTCTTGTATTGGAAAATAAATAGTCTTCTTCAATTTGATCTTTGTTCTTTGGGGGAAAGAAAATTCAAATTGTTTTTAATGTTCTCTGAATCAATTTAAACATCAATTAAAGTATCACTTGGCTGCATTTGATGAGATGGCTTCTTAATTTCACTTATCAGATATTGACAAACTTCTGAATCATAAAGTATATTTAGCATAGCGCATCCTTATCTTTATAAATTGCATATTCTATATTTGAGAACAATAAGTTTTATTATTTCTAATATATGTTGTTTGACTTGTACATTTTAAATCTTTTTCAGTTGCTAGCTTTGTAATACTGATTATTCTATCCAGTGTCATATTTGAGCCATTGACTTCTCTTCCTCTGCATTCATAATAGAACTAGCTCAATTTATATATGTGCAATTGCTATAATTTGGGCACTAATGGATAATGGCTTATTCCCTTCAGACAGCAGCATTTTGATTCATCTTGTACTTTTATCTTTTTCAAAGAGAAAAAATAAAACACTTTCCTCTTCTTATTCACCATTTTCAAATTAAAGGCAAAAATTTTGATGACTATTAAGGCTAAACTTTCTCTTACAGTCTTCTGATTTAATAAAAGGGAACTGATTGGGAGAAGGGAATAAAGAGAAGGAAGAGGAAATGATGAAGAAAGAGAAAGGCATTAACATAATGTAAATAGTTTCTCATTACTTGCCAACTTGTGCTTTACTCCTTATGGTACCTCCAGTGGTCCAGATATATAATAAACATGTCATTCTGAAGAACATTATTGACTTGAAACTTGGCATGATGGCACATGTCTGAAATCTCAGCTACCCAGGAGGCTAGGCAGAAAAATCACAAATTTGAGGCCAGCCTGGGTAATTGAAAACCTATTATTATATCAACGTATGGATGTGCCAAGGTTAAACTCATTATAACCAATATAAACTGATTAAAAAAAGAAAAAATGGCTGGAGATAAAGCTCATGGTAGAGAACCCCTGGATGTGATCCCCAGTACCCACACACACACACACACACACACACATACACAAAAGTTATTGACCTAAATTAAATCTGTTTTTTTCAGTTGTCTGGACCTGGAACAGTGTTCTCTTAAGGTTTTGGAGCCTGAAGGAAGCCCAAGCCTGTGTTTACTGAAACTAATGGGTGAAAAAGGTTGTACAGTCACAGAATTGAGCGACTTCTTGCAAGCTATGGAACATACTGAGGTTCTTCAGCTTCTCAGCCCCCCAGGTAGGTTTTCTCCATAGGAATATTATCTTGAAGTTCATGGAGTAAGTTTTAGAGAAAAATACCTCGTTTGTCCAGGTAAATTGGATTAAGTGTTTTTGAAAAATATAAATGCATAGAACCTCATTTTTTTCCTATCTTGAAACCAAAGAAGTCATAAGAAAATAAAAATGCATAAATGTTGATTGGATTATAGTTTTAAAAGCCAGCTATAGGTCCAAGGATATAACTCAGCAGCACGGCACCTGTCTGGCAAGCACAAGGTTGTGAATTCAATTCCTTCACGCCCTCCCCCTCAAAAAAGCCAGCTATATACTGAAGTGCTTAGAGGTAACATTGTACAACATATATTGAAGTAGTCCAGTCAATAAAATGAACACATATTTGTTTTATGTGTGTGTGTGTGTGAATGAGATGACATAGAACAAAAATCCATGAAGTTTTTGTTAACAGGATGCTGTTGAAATATTAATTCAACCATATGAATTTTTCTTGCTATAACAGTATTGACAAAGGAATCAAAATTATCCTATGTTCATAGTGCAATTAAACTAGAAATCAGTGGTAAAAGACACCACAGAAACTGTGCAAACACAGGAAAATTAAATAATTTCCTCTTGAGTAATCAGGGAGTCACAGAGGAAATTAAAAAAGAAATTAGATAGTTCCTACAATCAAATGATAATCACATTATGACATACCAGAACATTTGTGACTCAATGAAAGCAGTCCTAAGAGGGAAGTTTATAACAATGAATTCCCACATCAAAAAAACAGAACATGCACAAATAAACTAATTATGCACCTCAGGGTTCTAGAGAAACAAGACCAATCTAAACCCCAAGCTAGTACAAGAAAGCAAATTATAAAGATCAGAGGACAAATTAATGCAACTGAAACAACAATTAAAAAAAAAGTATACAAAGAATCAGTGAATACAAGACTTGGTTCTTTGAAAGCTTAAATGAAACAGACAGAATACTAACTAACCTTATCAAAGCAAGGAAAGAAAAGGCCCAAATCCATGCAATTAGAAATGAAAAAAACAAAACAAAACAAAAATGGAGTCTACTGAAATTCTGAAGATCATCAGTAAATATTTAATAAAATGGGAAATAAAATAAATCAGTAAATATTTAATAAAATGTGAAATTCAAGAAGTGAATTTTAGCAAAATTGCTAGATACATAGAAATTACCAAAACTGCATAAAGAAGATATAAAAATCCTGAATAATCCACTATCAGTCAATAGAACCGAAAAAGTAATTTTAAAAAACTACCAAGTGCCAAGCGTGGTGGCTCATGCCTGTAATCCTAGCACTTGGGAGGCTGAGGCAGGAGGATCATTGTGAGTTTGAGACCAGCCTAGGCTACAAAGTGAGCTCAAGGCCCGCCTGAACTGCATAGAGAGACCCTGTCTCAAAAAAACAGACAAAACAAAAAACTACCAAGTAAGAAAAGCCTAGGTCCCAAAGGATTCACTGCCAAATTCTGCAAGAATTTTAGAGAAGATGTAATCCTAGTACTCCTGAAACTCTTTAAAAATCAAAGGGCACGCAAGCATTACTCCCAAAAGTCATTCCTGAAAGGCAGCATTGCCGTCAGATCAAAACAGAAAACAGCCCAGTGAAAAGAGAACTAAAGATCAGTCTCTTTAATGAAAATCCATACAGACATCATTAATAAGATTCTAGCAAGCAAAATGCAACAAATCACCTAGTAAATTATACACCATGACCAAGTGTGATTCATTCCAAGGATACAGAGATGTTTCATTATATGCAAATCAATAAGTGTAAAACACCACATTAACAGAACCAAGAGCAAAAACCACATGATCATCTTAATAGATGTGGAAAAAGTATTTGACAAAATTTAACATACATCCATAATTAAAAACCCTAAAGAAAATATGTATAGAAGGTCTTTATTTCAACCTAATAAAAGCCATCTATGACAAAGCTTTCCCTCTGAAATCAGAAATAAGACAAGAATGTCCATGTTACCTCTCCTGTTCAGTACTGTTCTTGAAATGTTAACCAGAGAGCAATTAAACAAGAGAAATAAAAGGAATATGGATATGAAAGGAAGAAGTTAAATTATTTGTTAATAACATGATTCTCTAGGTAGAAGACCCCAAAAACTCCAAGACTCCTAGAATTAATAATTAAATCCAGTAAATAGCCAGATACAAAGTCAACGCTCAAAAATTAGTAGCATTCCTGTAAACTAATAACATCCTCATCCACAATTAGGGAAGTAATACCTTTAACAGTAACATCAAGAAAAATGAGATATTTAGGAATTAATCTAACCAAGGAAGTAAAAGAGCTCTACCATGAAAATTATAATACTCAGTAAAAGGCAATTGAAAAAAGTATCAAAATATCCCCTGTTCCTTGATAGGCAGCGCCAATATAATAAAAAATAACCATACTTCCAAAACTGATTTAATGCAGTCCCAACTAAAATGCTACATTTAATGCAGTCCAAACTAAAATGCTACATTTAATGCAGTCCCAACTAAAATGCTAACAGTATACCTCACAGAACTGGAGAAAGCAATTCTAAAATTCATGTGGAACAAGAAGAGACCTAGAATAGCAAAAGCAAGTCTGGGCAACAAGGACAAGACAGTGGGCATCACAATACTGGAACTCTAAGTTATAAGGCTAAAGTGATTTTTTTAAAAGTAGCATGGTCTTAGCAGAAAAAACAGACTCAAGGACCAATGGAACAGAATAGATTATGCAGAAACAACTTCAGGCACACATAGCTACCATACCTTTGACAAAGGCGTCAGACACCTTCACTGGAAGAAAACCTCTTTAACAAATGGTACTGGGAAAACCAGCTTTACACATGCCATATTGCACCTAGACGCATATCTCTCACCATGCACTAAATTAAAATCCAAAAGAATCAAGATCTAAGACTTTTTTTCCTGGTTACACAGGAAATATTACAAAGAATCAGCAATTGGAATTACATCAAATTTTTAAAAACCTGCACAGCAAAGAAAACCAACAGAATGAAGAGACAGCCTACAGAATGGGGAAAATTTTTTTTCCAGCTACACCTCAGGCAGAGGACTAGTCTAATATATAAAGAACTCAAAAAAAAAAATTAGACCCCCCCCCAATTTAAAGACCCAGTCCAAAAATGGGCATCTGAAACGAATAGACACTTTTCAGATGAGGAGGTACAGAATGGCCAAAAATACATGAAAACTGCTCAACATCACTGGCCATTTGAGAAATGCAAATTAATGCAACATTAACATTCTGTCTCACTCCAGAAAGAATGATAGTCATTCAATAACAGGGTCAACCAATAACAAATGTTGGTGAGGTTACTGCAGGGAAAAGGAACCCATCTCCATTGTTGGTGGGAGTTTAAATTGGTGGACCCAATATGGAAATCAATATGTAGATTCCTCAAAAAACTAAAATTAGAGGTTCCATTTGACCTGCCATTTCCCTCTAGGTATCTTCACAAAAGAGTTAAAGACATGCTACAGTGATACATGCATACTTATGTTTCTAGCAGCACAATTAATAACTAAATCTTGGAGGCAGTCTATATGCCAATCAACAGATGAGCAGATTTTTAAAAATGTAGTGTTTATATACAGTACTACTCTGCCATTAAAAAAGGATAAGCTTGAGACATTTTAGATAAATAGTTGCACCCAGAGACCATAATCTTAAATAAATCAGGCACACAAGCTTATATATATAACATTCTTTCACTTGTATGAGAAATCCGAAGTATAAATAAGGAACAGAATGGGGAAAGATATTAGGAAGTAGCAATGACTTATTTAAACATTGAAGGGAAACGAGATTGAAGTGGGAGTAAAGAAGAAAAATGCAATTTAAAGAAAAAAGAATTGAAAGAAAAAAAATAGAACTAGAGCTTTTGTAAACGTGGAGGGAAGAGGACAAAAATATCAAGATGTGCAGTGCACATGTATATATCCCCCATGGTGAATCTAGTCATTATATACTACAAACATGTACTAATACAAAGAATAAAGTAAGAAAATAACTATTCAATGAAGCTTCTCATTTCCAGAGTTAGGTGAGAAACAGGAAGCAGTTCTTCCTCTCTTACAGCTGTAGGTAAAGTTAGCTGTAGTGGTATCAGGTGGGAAGGACATGCCTTCAAGACTGCCTAATGGCAATAGCCTTCCAAGTCCAGCGGTACATTTGGACTGAAAAAGAAGAGGCCATAGACTAAGAATTATCCTATATGATTTTGACATATGCCATTTCATTATATATCAGATTGGTTAGGATATTTTTTAAGATGACATGGGAAATTAGGTAGGCACAGAAGGTGAATTGATGAGCTGTCAATTATGTATGTGTACCAGAAATCCTACCTCAAATTGATGTAATAAAGAGAATATAAAACTTCTTACTGAAAAGTTCTAGAAGCACATTGAGCTTCATAAGAGGCAGGGAACAACCCTGTTTCTAGGAAATTGGGTTTTGATCTTTGCTGTTCCTTTGTTGACATTGGCTTCCATCCAAGACTGATGCTTCACATAGCCCAAGATGCTTACTAATTTTTATGAACTCATTCATCTTTGTCTCAGCATTTCCAGAAAAAAATCAAGAGGATTCACTTTAGTTAACTAGCTTTGTTCACATTGTCCCTAAACCAGTGAATGTAGCCAAGGACATGGAATGTGCTGATTTGTCTGGCAGATGGCCAGAATTAGAATAGGTTGAGTCAGCTTTCCAAGAACCACATTGCTTACCCAGCAAAATTAGATTTGTCAGATCAAAGAAAGAGATAACAGGTGCTTGGAATGCACCCAAGCATACATACTCCAGATGGAAAGTGCCCTGAATTGTCAAGGAGGAATGTTGGACATTCCGTGCTTTACCAGGCCTAATGTAGGTGGTGGAATAGACCTCCCATAAATGTTTTCTTCATGATATACTCTGTAGTGAATACTTGGCTTTTCTTTGTCAGTGCCTGTCCCTACCAAGGGATATGGTCCAGGAGTAGCTGCTAATGAAGATGTATCCCTGTGCAATTGTAGTGTGCACGAAAACAGTTGATTTAAGGTGGTATTTATTAATTTTTATCTTCCTAGTGCCTCTCATAGTAAGTACCCTGTAATTGTGAAGATGAAAATTCACCAGTCCAGGGCACTAACTTTACTACTAAATTCTCATACTTTGTGGAACACCAAAATCTCGAAACTCAAGCTTCTCTGAGAAGTAAATATTTTTGTATCTCGTTCTCTTTTTCAGGAAGTATACTTAATTACTTTGATCACTGGTTGCCAGCTCTAAAACGAATGGAGTGTTCTGTACCTCAGAGTTGTAGGAGTTACATAAAGTAGTGGAGTGTTAATTGTTTTGAGACAGTCTCTCTTAAAATTTATAGTGTGATCACTGTAGTGCCTGAGAGCTAGGGTTCCCAATTTTTAGTTTCCCATATAGGAAACTGCTTGACTGAAATTGAATCATACATTCATTTTTGTATAAAAATTTACCTTAGATTTTTAAACAACATGTTATATTTTATTTTTTGACAAGCCAGAAATTAATAAACATTACTAATCTTCTTTTGAAAACGCTGTGTTTTTCTCCAAATAATAGGATTACCATTTCTTGTCAGTGTTTCCCTGTACAAATCATTCTGATATGTGGCCCCAGGCTTTGTCAAGATCATACTATAGGGTGTTACATTTGAAGGGAGAATAGAAAAATGAAAACAGCTTCTACATCACCATTTCAGCATGCTTTCTGTAAAGTTTTGTGTCATATTTATTAGTATAAATACTAATCTAGTATCCATATTTTCATTTGAAAGTATTTTGAGATCTAATAAAGATCCTTTCTTAGAA
The DNA here is from genome assembly GCA_004027455.1 of Hydrochoerus hydrochaeris. NCBI lineage: Eukaryota > Metazoa > Chordata > Mammalia > Rodentia > Hydrochaeridae > Hydrochoerus > Hydrochoerus hydrochaeris. The sequence goes on along the minus strand of PVLA01002389.1, from coordinate 104,628 downwards.
GTAATTGTTAGCTTAACAGATGCATTTCATATGGACAATCTAAGTATTACAATAAGGAAATACAAGAATTTTAGATAAATTTAATATTTTAATGATGAGGTTAAAAATAAAACTATTACAATTAGGAATAAAGCTCTGACAGAATCAACTTAATTTATGATTTTGTTCAGTCATTCAGGAAACATGCTATATTCTAATACTTTTGCTACCCCAGGCATTAAGCATTGTGAATTCAAAAATAAATGAAACAGTGGTTTGTGATTGTTGAAATATCATAGTTTAGCAGGGAATGCAAACATATCACATCCAGAACAATTGTAAAAACAAATATATATAAAGTAAATTTTTTTGCTTTCCAGTTCTTCCTTTTTAGTATACTGTGTTCTTGCATCTTAATGACAACACAAAATAGAGATATTCTAATAATGCCATTTCATAGAAGGACATTAGTTCTTATTCCACAGAAAATCTGACATGTTTGTTGTGATTGTCTTTATGGGGGGGTGCAGATCTGCTTAGGATTATTAAGATGAATTCTGTCGAAGAACTTGGAACAGGCTTTTTAGTTTCAAATACAAGGAAAGGGAAACTATAGACTCACTCTGACTAACAAAACAGGTGTTTTATTTTGCCATCATAATCCATTGCACTTGTTTTATAGTGCTAAAAGGTAACTGTCCTGTGGAGCCCACTGTCTTTTAAGAAGCTAAGTCCCACTGCCCCAGGTCCTGGAGATTGAATGCAGGGCCTTTATACTGAGCTGCATCTTCAGCCTTTTTTCCTTTTTTCTTTTCTTTTTTTGTTACTGGAGATCAAACTCACTGTCTTGCACTTGCCAAGCAGGCACTTATGCTGCTGAGCTAACTCACTGGCCCTTTTTTCTATTTTTTATTTTGAGTTAGAACTCTTAATTGTGATCCTCCTACCTCAGTCTCCCAGAGTGTGAGATTGCAGAGCGCACCCATCATACCCAGCCCAAGTTTCCTTTATATACAGTATTTGTTTTGGTAGCTCAGAAGTAGTTAGGACAATGAGTGATTGATCTCTCATCTCTAATTAAACAGTTCCTGTGGTCAGGAGCCAACTTCATTGGTCACTGAACATGAAGCCTTAGAAGAGTATTAGACTGTGGGAGCAAATATGATACATGTTCTAAAGAAACCTGTAAGCTTCAGATTTCCCTTTTCTGAATTCTTTTTCTTTGGACTTTTCCAAAGCATGTCTGTAGGCAAATCTGTGCCCAGTCTGATCACTTTTTTTAAAAAAAACAAGGAATCAAATCCAGAACCTTGCATTTGCCAGGCAAGCATTGTACCACTGAGCTATTTCCCCTCCCAGTCTGATCTCTCTTGGATTGTATGTTAGAGAAATTTTTTCTAGTTTTTATGCATGACTGATACCCAACCCCATTTTCTAACACTGATAAATTGTTTCCCTATTTTTGTTCTCCTTGTTTATATCAACAAGAACTGAAAAAGGAGAGTTAAATGAATGTGCTAAAATTAAAATTGTCTTGAGCCACAGGTCTATGATGATTTTCTTAGATTTTTATTATTTTATTTAAGCTCCAAAGACTCTGATCTCTAGGCAAGCTTGATGGTTCATGCTTGTAATCCTAGCACTTGGGAGCCTGAGACAGGAGGATCACTGTAAATTCGAAGCCAGCCTGGACTACATAGTTCAAGGCCAGTCTAAACTACATAGTGAAATCCTGTCTCAAAAAAAAAAAAAAAAAAGACTGATCCCAAGGCCACCAATATTGGGATCTATATTCTTGGCAAATGTATGTAAACTTAGAGGTACAATTCAGGATGTTTTTGTGTCTTTGTTTAAAGTGAAAACATTTTAAGTGCAAGTTTAAGCCCAATTATATATAGATCAAAAAATGGTTGCCTTAAAAAGTACTACCCTTACTTGGAATTGGCCAAGCATAGGCTAGAAAATGGACAGTATTTAAAAACATTTAAATCCACGTGGGTTTCATTAAGATGCATTTTAAATTTCTTTCCAGCCTTGTTATTTATTTCATTCTTCAAACAAAAATTGCTTTGTTGAGGATACTCATCAGATGACTGTGATAAGATTATGTGGTTTCAGTGGCATCTTTCCCATTTCCCCACCTCTTTATTTCACATTCGTTTCAATCTTGGGTAGCATACTCATTGTTACGCTTCTAATACAAACTTTTATTACTTTTACTATCTCTAAGATAAGTGAAAAGACTATTAAATTATTCCTTCATTTCCAGAATACCTTTTCTTCATATTTTATCTCCACTCTTTTGTGCATTGTGGATATCTACATTTTACTAGCAAATATTTATGTGGAAAATCAACTTTTCCAGAAGTTATTTGGCCAAAGTCATAGTTAATGACCAAGTAGGTATTAAAAGCCAGGTCTGGTCAAGTTTGTTGGTGTACTCCTATAGTTCCAACTACTCAAAAGGCTGAGACAGGAAGATGGAAAATTTGAAGTAGCCTATGCAAATTAGCCAGTCCCTATCTCAAAATGGTGATGGTGATGGTGATGATGATGGTGGTGGTGGTAGTGGTAGTGATAATGATGGGCTAGGATGTAGCTCAGTGGTAGAGGCCTTGCCTAGCATGCACAAGGTCCTGGGTTCTGTCCTCAGTACTATAAGACAAAAAATAATAGAAAATTTCTAGGTTGTTCAAATTATGGTTATTAAGTCAGCTGCCTCTTTGACCCATATATTTCAAGGTTTTCCTTCTTGACAAGCTAAAAAGTACTCAAATACAGTGTTACTTATAAGGGACTTTTCTTGTTTTGTGGACATCAGAAAATTGACAGTTTAGCCTCTCTACAGCTAAGTACTCTTCCGAGATGGCAGTATGCTTCCTCAGAGTGAGGTTGAGGGAGAAGAATGGGTTGGGTGGTTCTGTTCTTTATATAGGATTGTCTTCCAAGCTCTTCTCAAAAGTTTCAGTGCTGAGTTTCAATGCTGGTATTTATTCCTTAAATGAGAAGTGTTTGTGTCACAAATATCAAGTTAATATCCAAGTTTTTTTCTGTCTTTTCTGCTTCCAAAATGGGTTTCATTTTAGTACTAAATTTTAATACAATCATTTGATGACATTTCAATGACAGTGTCTTTGTTTTCTGTTGCTATAATAGAATGCCTAAGAGTGGTAATTTATAAAGAACAGACATTTATTTCTCACAGTTCTCACAGCTCTTAGGGAGCCCAATCTCAATATACTGATATGTGAAGAAAACCTTGTGCTGAATCCTCAAATGGCTCAAGGTGACAGGGCAAAAAAGGATGAACATTCTCACATTCCACAAGAGAAAAGCAGAAGAGAGTAATCCTGTTCCCATGAGCACTTTTGATAATGGCATTAGTGTATTTATGAGTGCAGAACCTCCATGACTTAAATACTTCCCAGTAATGCTATATTGAGGATTGAATTTCTAACACATGAATTTTGGACAACAGATTCAGACCATAATAGGCATTTACATTTAATGCTTATATTATAAATAGTTCACTTAACTCAAATGAAGCACTAACCAAATGAATATTTATGACCAGGTATTTATATGAGCTTCCTAGAGCCATCTGTTATGTAGTACACCCTAATTTCAGAAGTGTTAGAATGCAGAGGCAAAGTATCTCTAAGAACTGAAGAAACATGGCAAATAATCCCCCATCAGTCACATAGAAGTAGATTAGATCAAAACCTTACAAACTCATAAATTGATACAGAAGGAACTATAAGGAGATGATCTGTGACAAAGATAATTATGCAAGTTATTTCCAAAATATTTTTGTTTCAGATTTATAAGTAAGAAAAACCTCACTCTTACAACTTTATTTAACTTTTTTTAAAAGGAATAAAGATCACTATAAACCCAGAATCAAAGGCAGTGTTGGCTGGACAGTTTGTGAAACTATGTTGCCGGGCAACTGGACATCCTTTTGTACAATATCAGTGGTTCAAAATGAATAAAGAGGTAATTTTCAATGTCTTTTAATTCCTCTGATACAAAAGGAAAGCTAGCAAATTAATTAAGGTTATTTTCCTAAGTGTGGTTTTAGGAATTGGGTTAAAGAGTGTTGATTGTTGTGTTATTAATGAAGTATTCAATAATCATTACAGTAACAGAAGTCCAAAATTGTCTTACAAAAAAAAAAATAAGCAATATGAAATCAATTTTCTGCTGTAGACCAGGCATAGTAGCACACACCTGCGATCCCAGCACTCAGGAGGCTAAGGCCAGAGGATTGCCATGAGTTCAAGGCCAGCCTGGGCTGCATGGTGAGGCTCTGTATCAAAAAGAAAAATATTTTCCACTCTAAAAATTGTGGAAAATAGGGGTTACCAGGGCAATAATGTTAGCAGATAAGAGCCATCACTGGTATACTGTAATATTCCTGTAAAATTCTTCACAGCAGATTATGTTCCTACTAAATGGGTTTTTATGTTTTTTGGGGGTTTTTTTGTTTTTTTTTTTTTGTGCTGGGGATGAAACTCACGACCTCACATTTGCCAAGCAAATGCTTATGCTGCTGAGCTAAGCCCCTGGCCCTTCCAACTAAAATTTTTAGCTAAAACATTTTCAGGGCCACATGTAATGCAGTGTTATTATTTTAAGAGTTCCACATAATTGTGTTATATCAAAAAATTTAACCTTTTTTTTTTTTTTTTTTGCTGGGAATCAATCAAACCCAGAGCCTCACTCACACTAAGCAAAACACTGTAAGAGTATAATAAAGAAGTTGAGACCACTCTTACATTTATAGGTCTATTTGGAGAGATACAAGTATTTGTTGAGCACCTGTTTTGTGCCAGGTCTTGTAAGATGTAATGACACAGCAGGGATTTGCAAGGTCCCTGCCCTCAAGTATCCTGTACCCCAGTGAGGGGAGAGAAAAATAAGAACATGAAATCACTTGTGGGAATTTAGAGTTAGGAAGAAAGTGAGCAAGTTGATAATAGAAAGGGAGAGGCCACTAAAGTTTCTGAGTGAAGGAGGTAATGTGATAGGATTACATTTTTAACAATATTGGTACTTGAAGGAAGTGAGGAACAGCAAGAAGACCAGGTGTCTCATTGCTTGGTTTGACTAGAAAGAGCCATGATATGGACTCAGCTACAGCTTTGGAGGTAGAGTTTGAGGCATACTTCATATGTGTATCAGAGATGGAGTTAACCAAACCAGCAAATTAGATGTGAAGTATGAGAAAGAAGTAGAAATCCAGAGTGACCTTAAGGCTTTCCACTTGAGCATCTGTGACCTGCTTACACTGCAATATTGAGAATACTGGAGAGGCATTGAGTTAGGAGACAGTCAGGAGTTTGGTTTTAGTTAAGTTTGACATGCCAAACTTGACACATCCAAATGAATCAGTTAAGCTCTTTGGATATCTGGGGAGACAATATTGAGGGTAATATAATGAAGAAAAGTATGGGAATAACAAAAAGATCAAGAAAAATAAAATCGTATTTGAAGAAGAAAGGAGTAGCCAGCTTCCTCAGTACAAGTAAAGGGGATGTGGGGTCAAAAGAAGATTGTTTGGTTTATTTAAGATAAAAGTAGCGTATAATTTTGACAGTGATAAACTAAAAGGGAAAAAATAGATGCTGAAACAGGAAGAAAATTGAAGGAGCAAGGTCAGAGAAGATGGCATTTCTTTCATTCTCTTATGTTCAGTGCTAGTGGCCTTTGAATTAACTGAAATGAGATGGATTAACAGGAGTTAATGACTTTAAGTATGTTCATATGACTACACTACAAAAAACCTGACTTGCTAAATTGTTAAAGTTAGAGGTTAACTTTAACACAAAAGTTTCGTGCTGGTCTAACCCTGGCACAAAAAAAAAAAAAAAAAGGAAGAGTTTCTATGGGAATATCAGATCAATTTCTTCAGGATAGACAAAAAGGTTTATAGAAGAACTAGGAGAGGATATGACAGTTCATGATAATCTTTGTTTATGTGCTGGGTTTTTTCCTCTTTATGGCCATAAAACTCTGTAGAAAGCAGATTTATGGTAAGTTTATTCTGACCTCCTTTCTGGGAGTAAAAGCCACTCCATTTGGAATTTATGGCACCTTTGTTCCTCAAAAGTTCCTTCTTTTAGTCAGATGAGGGAAGCCCAAGAAGTCTGCATCTGTTGAATTCCAAATACCTTCAGTCTGAGCTTTCAGCAGATTTCCACAGCTCTTCAGCCCAAGTAGCCTTTGTTAGAAGATACATCTTCCATGTTAACTAGAGGGGAAAGGGCAGTTATAAATAGATGTGGTCACAGCTAGATTTGTGATTTGCTGACAGGAACAGGAGAAATTCTTATCTACAGCAAGTGCGTGGCAGAAGCAGGACTGCAGGAGGTTTGAGGAGAAACTGGTTAATCATACTGTAAGGAAAGAAGACTTACCAGGATAACATGATCTTACTGTCAAGCACTTCTGAGAGCACCCATTTGTCCCAGGTGTCCCATCTTCAGTAAAATACCCTTCTTGTGCCCCTGCTACAAGGAGAGTGTTCAGTTGCTCTGGGTTTGGAGATGGAGAGCTGCAAGCTTGCTGAAGTGTAGTACTTTGCAAGAGGCTATAATAATGAAACACTTGAGGAAGCCCCTTGGCAGGGAGCCTAAGTTAGTGGAGCTGATAAATTGCTGGAAGTAGCAAACTGGAGAAAAATCTAACTGTGGTGACAGAAGCCCACTGCATAAATCTTGGGAGATGTTGGATGGCTCCCAAAGTCCCTCCCATTTCTCCTGTTTTCACTACCCCATCTCCAACCAGACCTTGAAAGAAGCTGGGTATGGTTTGGTTAAGGAGTCTATCCTTTTATAGAAATTTTCTGATGAGAAAATGGAGTTTCCAGGTAAAATATATATATTCATAGTTAATTTGGTTAGAATTGAAAGTAACACCAGTCGGGCATGGTGGCTCATGCCTGTAATCCCAGCGCTCGGGAGGCTGAGGCAAGAGGATCGTTGCGAGTTCGAGACCAGCCTGAGCTACAAAGTGAGCTCAAGGCCAGCCTGAACTGCATAGAGAGACCCTGTCTCAAAAAGACAAAAAAAAAAAAAAAAAAGGTGTACCATAAAATTAAAAAAAAGACAAAGAAAGTAACACCAAACACTACTTCTGTGTGCTCTTTCCACACTATAAAGGTGGCAGGCATAGATCCTTTCAACACCTAATGATTGAACTGTTTTAGTGGCAGAACTGATTTCTATTGTGAACTTCTAGAAAATATAAGAGGAATGGTTTACCTTTCTGGTTAATGAGTTTACAAAAGAACTAGATTTCTAATACTTAAGTTCTAAGTAACTGAACTATTATTGTCTGTTTCTTTACTGACAATATTTTAGAACTTGAAGAGAAGATAAAAGGCATGCTTTCAAAGCTCCACACTGATTTCATACACTTTTGCAGCAAATTTTATAAGATATCTTTTTGATGGATCATTCATTTATATTCTTTTGTTGATTCTTTCTTAGATTCCATATGGAAATGCATCAGAACTTATTTTTAACTCAGTGAGTGTAAAAGATGCAGGCTTTTATGTCTGTCGTGTTAATAATAATTCCACGTTTGAATTCAGCCAGTGGTCACAGCTAGATGTTTGTGAAGTTACAGAAGTAACAGAAACCTTCCAGAGTAAGTGACAAAAGAAATTTAATGTTGACTAGTACATCACCTTATTTTAAGTGTTTACTTTAAAATAACTTCAAAGTATCAAATCAGTAAAAAATTTCATGTATGTATTTTACCCAATACAGTATTACTAGTTACTAAGATTTGATCCTGTATGTTTTGTCTTTCTCTGTGTGAGGGTACAGGCAAATCCCTTGAATGACACTGAACCTTCTCAGTCTGCTGCTGAGCTCCTCAAGCCTGCCAGCTTTCATGGCCTGTTACTCTCTCTTAAGGCACAAGCATTTTCCCTATTATTTCTGTTTTCTTGAATATTCCTGTCTGCTAATTTTGTTTATCTCAGAATTTTGTAAACTTGTCCACAGCAATCTTTTATCCACAAAACATCTTAATATTTCTAGGAGTGCTACAGTTTGCTGCAAGATTGTAAAGATTGAGGGGTAAACTTGGATGCATCAATTTTTTTAATTACATGATAATTTGTTTTTTTTTATATTTAACCTAGAAATTTTATTCTTTTAATTTAAGAAAATGGGGATGGCATCCCTGAATCCAAGTTGCAAATCTGTGTTGAACCAAAGTCCCAGAAGCTAATGCCAGGAACCACATTGATTTTACAGTGTGTTGCTATTGGAAGCCCTATTCCTCACTACCAGTGGTTCAAAAATGAATCTCCACTAACACACGAGACAAAAAAGATATACATGGTAAATAGTTAATTGGGGAGTGGGGTATATTTTTGGATTAATATGTAAAATAAATGGTGTGATTAAAATGTAACATGTACACTAAACACAGTTTTTGGGGTATTTTAATATTTTCAGTATTTTTATTTCAAGCCTCTTACGATTTAAAATTGATCTGGTATTTGCAAAAATGTTAGAATTCAACGTTTAAAATGTTGAACAATATTGCGCCAGATAGGCTCATATTAGAATCATATCATTTTATTGCTAATATTTAGTTTAATGAAAGGAGATTATCTAAGAATATCTAAACTCTTTTGAAATGTTATGTTTTGAAAAAGTTTTAAACACAAGATGGTTTTTCTCTAGACCAATTCAATTTAAAATTGAAGAGGAAATATGTAAGTGTTCTGATTCTGTTATAGGTGCCTTATGTGGATTTGGAACATCAAGGAACCTATTGGTGTCATGTGTATAATGATCGAGATAGTCAAGACAGTGTGAAAGTAGAAATCATCATAGGTAAGCATTTTTATTCGGTATTCTTTAAAATGCTATTTATATAAACTGACATATATAAGCAAAAAAAATTCTACTTTGTTGCCTAATATTGTTGTGTGTTCAAGGATTATATAGTTTACTTAGAAATTTGAAAGAGCACATTATAAATTTATACCCTACCAGAAAGGCGGGGGGAGCTGTTTTTAGATTACTGCAGTTATTTTTGAGTGTTTTTATTTTAAATATTTATGACAGAAATACAGTCTTTAAAGCTTTGAAAGTCTTAAGACATCACTTTCAGCCCTAAGATAGCAGTGCTGGTGAATGGAATGTAAGTCCCTGCTCTGCACTTCCTCCATTGTCCCCAGGACAGTGGCTGTGCCAATGAGAGGAATGTAAACCTGCACTCTGCTCAGGATACTAGGGCCAGCTAGGGGAGACATCCTGAGGAACAGATGCCTTCTAGGAAAGCCTTGACATTGATGATAACATTGTCTAATATCAAAAATCTAAAAGCATCAGTGTAGACAGCATGGGCTGGGAGAAGCAGCAGCCAGCCCCACCACTGCATGTACATGGGCTGCCATCAGTACCCACCCACACATAGCCAGCTGGGGGCAGAGAATAAGCAGTCATCCCTGCCCTCATGAGCACAATGACCACTATCAGGGACCTGTAGCTAGCGTGGGCCAATAGAACCAGCCAGCCACACCTTAGAGAAGCCAGATGTGTCTGGAGAAGCCCACCACACCCCGCCACTTCCCAGTGAACCTAGTTTAGGAGAAATTCAGTTGCGTGAGCCATCCCCCTGCATTGCAGACAGATTACCAATGCCAGAAGTACCTGGGACCCTCCCCAACTGGCTTGTCCAGAGGAAGACAAGAAAATTTCAAGACAAAAGAACAAAAGGTAATCACTGGCCTCCAGCCCACAAAGAACAAGCCCAAGAGACATAGACATGGAATAAATTGGAAGTCACATACCTGAAATTTCTGGGATGATGGCAGTTGAAGTAAAGAAACTACTTCATGAGGCTGTAAAAGAAATCAGATCAAAAATAATATCTCAGCTAAAAGAAGAAATGACAAACATAAGAAAGGATTGCTGAGCATATTTAAGGAAGACATAGACTTTAAAAAGAGCATGGAGGAAACTTTGAATGAGCAATATAAGGAAGAATTGGAATACATGAAACAGATTCAAAGAAATATCCAGGAAATTAAAAACTCCATTAAAAACTGGCAAAACTGCCTGAAAGAAACTGAAGATAGACTTTCAGACCTTGAAGACAGGATTACAGCTAGCAATTGCAAAAGGAAAGAACTCTTAAAAATAAGGAACCAAGAAATAATAATTCAACAGCTACAAGATGATGCCAAGAAAAAATAAGATGGATAGCTGTCAGTAAAAAAACAGAAGTCAACCCAAATGACATGGAAAGACTTTTATAGATGTGATAGCAGAAAACTTCCCAAGCATGGGAAAAGGACCTGAGATACAAATAAGTGAGGCATATAGAACCCCAGCTAACGATAACCAAGATAAATCTACATGCAGATGTATAATAATCAATATCCCAGAAATTCAGCACAAGAACCAAATATTAAAAACTATTAGAGAAAAGAAACATCACCTATAAAGGAAAATCCCTCAGAATCACAACAGACTTGTTAACACAAACTATCAAGTCAGAAAGAACTTGGAGTGAAGTTTTTCAAATCCTGAAAGAAAAGAACTTCCAACCCATATTAATGTACCATCAAAACTCTTTTAAAATTAATGGAGAAACAAGATACTTCCATGACAAAGAACAACTGAAGGAATTCACAACCGCCAAACCAACCATACAAAGAATGCTGAAGGACATTCTAGAGAGAGATAAAAATGACCACAGGTCCAGGAACAGCAGTAAAGGGAGGTTGCCAAGCAGGGCAGGCACTTGAATGGAGGGGGAAAGTAGGGAGCCAGTGGCAGGCAAATAGCAAGGCAGAGAAGAGCCAGTACATTTTGACCATAGCCATTAATGTAGATGGCCTCTATTCACCAATTTAAAAAAAATAAATAAAAACAGGTAGAGTGGATCAAGAAACAAGATCCATCTATATACTATATACTAGAAACATATTTAATCCCAAAGGAAATTCACAGACTGAAAGCCAAAGGAGGGAAAACAATCCTCCATGTGACAAGGAACCAGAAAAAAAGCAGGGGTAGCTTGCCCATCTAACGCAGAATGGATAAGAAAGATAGGGCGTTTTTGTACAATAAAAAGCTGCTCGGTTATAAAGTGGAATAATCTTAAGCCTTCTGTAGGTAAATGGATGGAATTTGAGATCATGCTCATGGATGAAATGGTTCGGATTCACATAGGTGAACTTCATTATTTCCCTAGTATAAAAAACTGAAGGAGTCAGATCCAAAAGGTACAATAGATACTGTGAAAGTGAAAGGGAGGAAATGTCTAAAAAGAGAAGGCAGTGGTCATTGTTAACTTTCTATTATCTTGTTTTGAAGTCCTGGATCGTTTTAATTCTTCTATTTTGTTTAATTTTATTCTGTTTCATTTTGTTTGATTTTATTATATCTGATGGTATGGGCAGCTGTTTTGAAGATTATGAGATATATTATGGTAGCCGTTGTTAGTTTCCTGTAAGCTTGTTTTGAAGCCCTGTATTGCTTTTGTTGCTTTATTTTGATTGATTTTTATGCTGTTTTGTTTAATTTTATTACATCTTGTGGTATAGGCAGCTACTTTGAAGATAACAAGAGGCATTATGGTAGCCATTGTTGATTTCCTATTATCTTGTTTTAAAGTTCTGTTTTGTGTTCACTGTTTTGTTTTGATTGGCTATATTCAGTTTTATTTTGTTTGGTTTTATTCTCTTTAAAATAAAAAAAAATCTTAAAGCTTCAACACAGAAGACAACATAGAATAGAAAATAGAAAATGACAAGATGAAAAAGCAAAATGCAGTCCCAAACATCCAGCCCACCTAGAACAAGTCCTGAACACAATAGAGGAAATTAGAAGCCAACAAATAGAGCTGTCTGAAATGATAGCAGCAGTGAAAAAACAAATGGAATTGGCCATAAAAATAATAATAATAATAATCTCTAAGGTCCAAAAACATAAATGACTATCAAAATAAAAGATGTTAAAGCTAACACAGATAAAGAAATACAGGCACTCAGAAAAACAATGGAAACCATGAATGCCAAACATAGACAAGAGATGGAATCAGTGAAACAGATCCAAACAAATGCAGGAGATTAGAAACTCCATTAAAAGTACATGCATCAGACTGAATGAAGACGAAGATAAAGTATCAGATCTGAAAGACAAATGCAGCTAGCAACCATGAAAGGAAAAATATCTTGAAAATCTCAAGAAACCACACACACAAAAAAAATCCAACAGCTACAAGATGAAGCAAAGAAGAAAAGCATAAGTTGATTGGAATTAGTGAGAAAGCAGAAAATAGCATAAAGGCCATTAAAAACCTTTTCACAGAAATAATGGCAGAAAACTTTCCATAGATAAGGAATTTGACATACACATAAATGAAACATATACAACTCCAAGTAGCCATGACCAAGATAAATCTATACCAAGGCATATAATAATCAAGACTCCAGAAATTCAGCACAAGAACAAAATGCTAAAAGCAGCTAGAGAAAAGAAACATACCACCTATAAAGGAAAATCCATCAGAATCACAGCAGATTTCTCAACACAAACCCTAAAATCATGACTTTACAGTGAAGTATATTCAAGCCCTAAAGGAAAATAATCTTCAACCCAGGTTCATGTACCCCACAAAACTATCTTTCAAAATTGAAGAAATAAGATACTTCCATGGGCCATGTTGGAACTTAGGGTGCTGGGAAACCAAGCAACCAGCTCGCTGCCCTGGTAAGTGGCTGTGGCCCAGCAAACTGCGGCCACCCCAGGACGAGAACCATCAGCGTCTCCTCAGATCTGTGCCATGTTGGAATTTAGGGTGCTGGGACCAGCTTGCCGCCCTGGTAAGCGACTGTGAGCCTACCAGCATGTGGGCTGAGATTCAAACATCCACCACCACCCCCTTAGAAAGTGGGAGCCAGAGATCTGAGCACCTCTTGCGAGGCTGATTATATACAATATAGCAAATAAGGGGGATTTCTTTCTACCATCTCTTTGAAGGCAAATATTTTTTATCACTGTTTTGCTTTATTCTGATTAATGGTATTGCTCTATTTAATACTCTGTTTTGATAAGTTCTATAATGTTCTGTATTTCCTTTGATTCTGATACCTGACTGAAAGAAAAACTATTGTGAAGAAAATGAGATACACTATGGTACCTATTGCTGTTATCCCGGTAACCTGCTATGAAGTTTTGTACCAGTTTCACTACACTGTCTCAGTTGGCTTTGTTCCATCTTGTTCTGTGGTATTATACTACTTTAAAAATAAAAAAGATACTTCCATGACGAAGAACTGAAGAAATTTATGACCCCTAAACCAACTCTACAGAATGTTCAGAAAGACATATTAGAAAGAGATAATGAAGATCACAAACACATGAACACCAACAGAAAAAAGCTGCCAGGCAGGGAAAGCAATTAAACAAAGCAAAAAGACAGGGAACAAACAACAGGGAAGCAATATGGAAAAGACAAGACAATACATACGAGTTGTAATCATCAACTCACCAAACAAAAGAAACCAACTGGCAGAATGGATCAAGAAGCAAGATCTAACACTATTCTTCATTGTCGAAACATATTTAAACCAAAAAGAAATTCACAAACTAAAAGTCAAAGGATGGAAAACAATTTTATATACCACAGGAACCTAGAAAAAAGCATAAGTAACTATTCTGTTTGCAAACAATGCAAACTTTAAGCCAAAACTGATCAAAAGAGATGAAAAAAGTCACTACATAACTATTAAGGAGAAATTCCAAGAAGAGATAGCAATCATAAATATGTATGTACCAAGCACAAGTTCACCCAACTATGTAAAACAAATATGACAGGAAAAACCAAATAAGCACTAACACAGTTGTAGTCAAGGACCTTAATACTCCACTCTCAAATGGATAGATGAGGGGCTGGTGATGTAGCTCAATAGCACAGAGCCTGCCTGGCAAGCATGAGGTCCTGCGTTCCATTCCCCATTCACCCCACCCCCCAAAATCCAACTGAAACAAATGGATAGATCAGCTAGACAAAAAAGTCAACAAAGAAATATTAGAATTAAACCAAGCCTTTGAACATAGGGACTTGGTAAATGTCTATGGAGTATCCACCCCAAAACATCTGAGTACACATTTTTCTCAGTTTCACATGGGATGTTCTTCAAAACAGATCAAATATTAGCTGACAAAATGTGTTCAAGTAAATGTAGAGGAATCAAAATCATCCCATGTATGCTGTCTGACCATGGCACAGTGAAATTGGAAATCAATGGCAAAGGAAATCACAAAAACTACATTAGCACATGGAAATTAAACAACACCCTTCTAAACAATTAGTGGGTCACAGAGGAAATTAAAGATGAAATTAAACAGTGTATACAATTAGATGATAATGTTGTTGCAGCATGATATTAGTCCTATGAGAATTTATAGCAGTGAACTCATACATTAGGAAAATGGAATAAGCTCAAATGAACAACCTAATGCTGAACCTCAGTCTTCTAGAAAAATAAAAACAAATCAAACCCAAAGCTCATATGAGGGAGGAAATTATAAAGGTAAGAGCAGAAATTAATGCAATAGAGACTAAGAAAACAATACAAAGACTCAATCAAAAAGTTGCTTCTTTGAAAGAATAAATAAAATTGAAAAACTATTTGCCACGCTCATCAAAAAGAGGAAAGAAAAAATACAAATTCAAGCAGTTATAAATGAAAAGGGGGAAATTACAACAGATCACACAGAAATCCAGGAGGTCATCAGTACCTATTATGAGAACTTATATTCTAGTAAGATGGGAAACACAGAAGAAATGGACAGATTCCTAGATAAAATCAAATTGTCAAAACTAACTCAAGAAGATATAAAAATTCTAAATAAAACAATGAAATTGAAAATGTAATTTAAAATTTTGCCAACAAAAGCCCAGGCCTGACAGATTCACTGTGGAATTCTACAATAAATACAGAGAAGAACTAATGCCACTAATACTAAAATTCTTTAAAGAAAATGAAAGAGAAGCAGTACTCCCGAAGTCATTCCTTTTAAGCAAGTAAAATTACTCTGATTCCAAAACCAGAGAAGAACCCAACCAAGAAAGAAAACTACAGGCCACTCTCCCTAATGAACTTTGCTGCAAAAATCCTTATAAGGTTCAGGGAAACAGAATGCAACAGATCATCAAGATTATACATCATGACCAAGTAGGATTCATCCTAGGAATGCAGGGATGATTCAACATACACAAATCAGTAAATTGAATGCACTATATTAACAGAGCCAAAGACAAAAATCATATGATGTCATGTCACAGTGATATATGTGCACCCATGTTTGCAGCAGCAAAATTTGTAATAGCTAAATCTTGGAGACAACCAAAATGTCCATTGGCTGTGGAACTGGTTAAAAAAGATGTGGTATTTTTATACAGTGGAACATTATTCAGTTATAAAAAAGGATATCTTGAGGCTTTTATAGGTAAATGGAGACAACTTGAGACTATATTCATAAGTGAAATAAATCATATTCACATTTGTAAATATTGTATTGTCTTAGTGTAAATAATAATTAATAATGATAATAAACTGAAAGAGTAATAAGATCCAAAATGTACAATAGATATTGTAATAATGAAAGGGAAAGAAAGAGCTCAAAAGGAAAGAACAACTGGGACAGGGAAAAGGAGAAATAGAAGAAAGGAAAAGATTATATGTATGTATAAATATGTATGCAAGATAGATAACTATACTACTAATTCTCTATTAGTTCATCAAAAAGAACAGTTTGTACTATCATTGTTTGATTGTTTGATCATTTTTCATGCCTAGGTCTTATAACCTGAACAATTACTTCTAAGATAATATACAATATATTAACTAGTGTTGATCTCTTACTGTTTTTTTAATTCTGTATTATTTCTTTCATTTTTTCTGTTTTCTTTTTTAAAATTAAAAAATCATATGATCATCTCAATAGATGCAGCAAAAACATTTAACAAGAGTCCAACACCAATTCATGATAAAAACCCCACAGAAAATTGGAAAGATGGTGTTTACCTAAATCTTATAAAAACTATCTATGGCAGACCAACAACTAATATCATATTAAATAGTCAAAAGCTGAAAGCTTTCACTCTAAAATCAGGAACAAAATGAGAATGTCCATTCTCCAATATAGTTCTGGAAACATTAGTTGGAGCAATTAGACAACAGAAAAAATAAAAGGAATAAAAATAGGAAGAGAAAAAGTTAAATTATCATTATTTGCAGATGACATGATACCTGTAGATTTAATATCCAAATTCAGTAGTGTAGTGGGAAACAAAGTCAATACTCAAAAGTCAGTAGCATTCCTATACACAAGCAACAAACTCCCAGAGAGAGAAATTAGGGAAAGCACACCCTTCCCAATAACATCCAAAAACGTGAAATACTTTGGAATTGATCCAACAAAGGATGTAAAAGATCTGTACAGTGAAAATAACATTATCCTAAAAAAAGAACTGGAAGAGGATATCAGAAAATGGAAAAATATCCCTTGCTCTTAGGAAGAACCAACAAAGTGAAAATAGCTGTACTTTCAAATTGCTGTACAGATTTAATGCAGTCCCAATCAGAATACCATTAACATGCCTCGTAGGTCAAGATAAAATATTCCTAAAATTCATTTGGAACCAGAAAAGGGCTAGGATAGCAAAAGCAATTCTGGGCAACAAAGGCAAGTTTTAAAGGTATCAGAATCTCGTTTTGAAATTTTACTACAAAGCTACTGTGATAAAATTAGCATGGCCCCTGCACAGATTGTACAACTCACGAGAAGGATGAATTGACTTCTTATTGTACTCCTCCTAAACACAGCATGGCTTCTGCCAACTCACAGGAATGGCGAACTGTCTGGTCCCTCTTCCTGGGCCCCACATAGTTGACCTAATAAAACATTTTAAAAGAGCCATCACACACAAAAAAAGACAGCCATCACAGACATAAAGGAAAGAATAATTATTAACCAGTAATCCCCATTATTAACTTCATGATTTGACTTAGGAGTTTGTTCTACTTAAACTTAATGTTTATCATTACATTGTTAATTGTAGGAGATTTCGACGCGTGTATTTGGTTAGCCAGCATATTTCTATATTTATCTCTCTGTTCACTTAATGGCTGCTCTTCCTAAG
The DNA here is from genome assembly GCA_004027455.1 of Hydrochoerus hydrochaeris. Lineage (NCBI taxonomy): Eukaryota > Metazoa > Chordata > Mammalia > Rodentia > Hydrochaeridae > Hydrochoerus > Hydrochoerus hydrochaeris. Next base: position 87,459 of record PVLA01002389.1, on the reverse strand, counting down.
GTCATGAATTATAATATTATCCAATTTGTTTTCTCTGAAACAAGGAAGAACAGATGAGGCAGTGGAGTGCACTGAAGGTAGTGTAATTCTTTGGTTCAAGATTAAGCCTCCTGCATGCTGGTTACTCTGGGAACTGGTGGAGTGCTCTAGCTCACTGAGTGCAGTGATGGAAAAAATACTAGCTCTAACAAATGATTCCAATTGGAGGATGTTTAGTGTTAATCTTTGAAGTTTTATAAATTGCCACAGACATTGTTAAACTGACACACAACTCAAGTAATGTTCAGTTTTCAGTGTACATAAAAGCAAAGCTCGTGTGCAACATATTTTGAATAATGACCACTAATGATTAATTCTTAAAGTTAATGTTTATCTTTATAAATTTATAAAAGAAATAGCTATGGATATTTTTTAGAATATTCTTTACCTCATAAGATGCCCCTCAAATGCAAATATGGTTTCTGTAAAAGTTTCAGGGCAACTTTATCATTTAACATGTTTTATCAAATATTAAGTATTCTGAAAATAATATTGGTAAGGCTGTTTTGAAGCTGACAGGCTATAGGCTTGTCTTCCATGTCATCCTTACCACAATATGTAAACAAAACCAAAAATGTATTTCAATATAAACTTCTGACTTGCTTTTAAACAACTCAAGCATTGAACTTAAATTATGATATAATGATAAATATTAAACATAAATCACTTTCTGTTAGTGTGATACCACATTGGTTTGCAAAATGAGGTTTGTGAGTAGCAAAGTATTTTTTCAATTGCTGCCTCTTCAAACTCTTATATAATCTTAGGCTCTACTTGGATTGAGTAAGAAAATACTGCTACATCTTATATTTCATGGTTTTATTTTCCTACATATTTCTATACCATCACTTGGAAATACTATAATTCCTGATCCAGAAATTGTCACTTAAGAGAGCTTTAATCCCACAGTCTGCTACTCTACATAAGGAAAGCCATGTGAAGAAATCTTGATCAACCATCTCTTCTCTTACTCCTTTTTTGTTGTTGTTGCTGTTGGTTTGGGTTTTTTGGGAGGGGGGGGTGTTTTGGGTTTTTTTGTGGGTTGGTTTTTTTTTTTTTTTTTTTTTTTTTTTTTTTTTTTTTTTTTTTTTTTTTTTTTTTTTTTTTTTTTTTTTTTTTTTTTTTTTTTTTTTTTTTTTTTTTTTTTTTTTTTTTTTTTTTTTTTTTTTTTTTGAGGCAGGATCTTTGGCTTTGAACTCACTATGTAGCCCAAACTGTCTTTGAACTTGTGGTGATCCTCCTGGCTCAGCCTCCCAAGTACTGGGATTACAGGTGTACACCACCACGCCTGGCTGTCTTACTCCTTTTTGCTTAATTGCATGGGTTTTAAAATTTCCTAACATTAGAGACCTTTAAGAACAAGTTAAGTGAGCACTCCTCTTTGGCTTCAGGTTGATGCATATGATGCTGCTTCTACACCTATGTAATTCACTGTTTTTTTTTTGGAGTGGCAACACCTTAAACAATAATTTTCAAATAACTGTTGAGAAACAGAGAGAGAAAGTCTAGGACTGAAGTTAATCCAAAAGTTTTAAATGGAAAAGCCAGATGCAGCTTTTTTTTTTTTTTCAAAAAACCTACTTAAATTGAGATTTTTTTTAATTTAAGGTAGATATCACCACATCATTTCTTTCTTTAACCTACAAAACACAGTGCCCTCTATTTACTATTTTGTATTTTATTAAAGTTTCTTGGTTTAGGACAGGGTGTGCTTGAATAGGTATAGTTCAGAGGGTTTCAGGGAAACTCTGAAACTAGCCTGTGTATGATAACTGTAATGGCAAATACACGTGTACAAAATTTAAAAATCATTAGTAGACAAGAAGAAGGGCTTGGGCATAGAACTGAGTGGCACAGCACCTGCATGACAAGCACAGGATCCTGAGTTCAATTTCCAGTACCAGAAAAAAAATAAAAGGAGAAGAAGGGGGACAAAGGTGGAGTGTAGCATATTACGAAGCATTTAAGGGTGTTACAAATACACGAACAGCCTCACTGAAGAGTGCTAGAAGAAAATGCTAACCTAAGCAACTGCAAGTGAGTGTAGTCAGTAATACCAAACAGGAGAAATTGCATAACCCTTGCATTGGTTGATGCCACTTAGACACTTATGCATAAATGAGAATATAGTTTCTCTATAATACTTTTATGTGCAGTATAATTTCTGCAGTATACTGTTAACGTTGATTTTTATCTTCACGAGATTGGTAAAGAAAAAATAGAAGCTATAATGTCATCGATATTTACTTAGATAACTTTACCATCCTTTGTCCATGATAAAAGAACCCACAAGGAGTACAGGTTAAATCTGAAACCACTGTAGCTCTCTAAAGCATATTACTCCTTGAGAAACCATGAATAACCATGAGGAAAACATCAGACAAATTCTAATTATGGGACATTCTACAAAATACTTGACCAGTTACTATAAATTGTTGTGGCCATGAAAAACAAAGAATGTCTAAGCAACTGTTATAATCAAGATGAACCTAAATAGAGTCCCGTATTGAAAAATGAATTTGAACAGTGTATTAGTCATGGTAAATATATCATACAAACATAATACACTAGGAAAACTAGGTTTAGGATATATAGGAACCCTCTGCTCTATCTTAAAATAGTTTTATTAATCTTATGTTCTAAAGTGGAAGGTTTTTTTTAAAAAAAAAGATTGAGATTGAGGTTGATAGTTGAGGCTATAGACAGACCTATATGTTAACCGGTTTTGTCCCATAATTGGCTAGAATATGTAAAACTTGAAGGATGTAATGAGTGAGTTTATCTTTTCATAATTTAATGAAAGCAGCGTAACTTGGAAGTCCTGAATGGTTTTTACAGCAGTTTTCTTTTCAGTATTTGCATGGCTTCTTCATTTAATTTAAAAAGTTCTAAATTAATAAAAACAATGCATGATTTAATATCAGTTTTATTACTCTTATTTATGCTAAATTGAGAGATTATTTAATGTATTTTCTGTTTTATTTTAGAGGAATTAAGTGCTTTTGGCCATCCTGGTAAGTAATACAAACATAAGCTGTTTTGGTCTTCAATTTGTAACTTGTTGAATACAATAAAGATCCCACAGATATTCTTTTGCTATACTAATCCTAGTAACATTTTCTTCTTTATAATTTAAGGTTGAAGTTGCTACTTCTATGAATATCAGTTTCATGCAAGTGAAACAAAAATATTCTTAATTGGCCGGGCGTGGTGGCTCACACATGTAATCCCAGCACTCAGGAGGCTGAGGCAGGAGGATTGTTGCAAGTTCAAGACCAGCCTGGGCTACAAAGTGAGCTCAAGGCCAGCCTGAACTGCGTAGAGACCCTGTCTCAAAAAGACAAAAAAAAAAAAAAAAATCTTGATTATAAAACCTTAAAGGTGGAAAGTAATATGAGGCAGTATAAAATGCCAGTGTATTTTTATCATTGTGTGTTACATCTTGCATCTTACAAAGGAAGTTAAAGAGGAGAATGCATGATCTTTAATTTGGAAGATGGGACATATGTATGAAAGAGTGACAAGTCACTTTTCTGAACTGGTCAGGTTCAGCGGTTGTTGCTCATCAGACAGAATACATCTGAAGTAGTTGGGTAGGTTCCTTCACCAGAGGCAAAGTGAGAATAGTTGGCACTGTGCACATTGTTGGTCAGTGACTGTTAACAGACTGATTGTTGGCAGGAGTAGCCAGAACTATCCAGGCCAGTTTTAATTAGAACAGATTTCTTGTGAGCTAAGGTAAAGGGAAAGCCTTTAACCGAGATAAGAGGAATATCAGTGGTGAAGAACATGTACAGATAGAGGATGTTGGTATAAGTTGTGGATATTCTGAAGCACTGTGATAGAACCTGTGGATAAATTTGAAGATAAAGTTTTATAAGAATCTATTAGCAAGCCAGGTGCTACACCACTGGATATCTTTCCAGAAGAATTAAAAACATCATACCATGGTGATATATGTGCACCTGTGTTTGTAGCAGCACAATTTATAATAGCTAAATCTTGGAAACACCCCAAATGCCCATCATATATGATGGGCATATATGTATATTCAGCCATAAAGAAGAATAAACTCGAGACTTTTATAAGTAAATGGATGTAACTCAGGACCATACTTGTAAGTCAAGTAAATCAGGCCCACATGTGTAAACATCTGGCATAAGAAGCTGAATGAGTGAATAAGATCCAAAAGGTACAATGGATATTGCAAATTGAGAAAAAAGCATTTTAAAAAAAGAGAAGCTGTTAGGGGAAAGTAAAAAGGGAAGAAAAGTGGGGGGGGGGGAAATATATATATATATATGAATGATAGTTAATTAGGAATATAGCTAGTTTCTTTTAGTTTATTGAAAGAAAAATGTATTCTAATTTTGCCTGGGCATCATTTCATGCCTGTATCTTATACTGTAACTAGTATGAAGATAGCAATGTACAATATATCAGTTATTGTTACTCTCCTATAGCCTGAATAGAAACTTTATTTCTATTTTTCTTCCTTTAAAATAAAAAAATAAAATATATTAGCAAGGCATTTATTTTATATTTGTAGGAAGCCCTGTTATATCTCAATATTAGCACCATAATTAGTTTGCTTACATTCTTTTTCTTTCTCTGTCCCTTCCATCTTTCTTTTCTTTCTTCCTCCCCCCGCCCCATCCCAGTTCTAGGATTGACCCCAGGGCCTTGTATATACTAGGATGTACCATGAAGTACACCTCCAGCCCCAGTTTCACTAGTTTCATGTTTGGTAATAAACATCTGCTATTGTAAATGCTGTTTGGACTGTACTGATTTTTTTTTTTTTATTGGTACCAAGGATCGAACTCACGACCGTGTGCTTGCAAGGCAGGCACTTAGCGGCTGAGCTAAATCCCCAGCTCAGACTGTACTGATTATAGATAAGTAAATTAAAACACAAAACTGCCATCACCAACTTGTCATTCTCCTTGTTGTAGTATTCTGGAATTCAGAAAAGCCTCAGTGAGACGTAATTCAAGCATCCAGTACTACATACTGTTGAACAATGCTAGTAATTGTATCTGTTGATCTGGATAGAATCCCTTTTCCTAAATTAGTTATTTCTTGCCCTTTGGCAAATATTTTAAAGTTATTTCACAAGAACTTTTTGCGTATATCTGCCACTAAGTTTCTAAAATTTTCCTGACCCCTTTTTCCTTATTCCCTAAGATTAAGAGCTCATGTTAGGATTGTAAAAAATGAGTTTACAAAAAAAAAAAAAAAAGTTGACAAAAAATGATATGTGGGGATTTTTTGTAATCAACTCCCATAGCCTATTTATGTTACTTAACATGCATACAGAATTACTCTCACCATAATAGTGGGAGCACCACACACTGAACTTTGCCTGAAGCTCTCTTTCCAGTGGTGCTTGAGGGTAACAGAGATTTTGTATGCTGTAGAGTGAAGGTGAAAGCATGGGCAGGAGGATTCCAAGTTCAAACTCAGTAACTTAGTGACTCAGGGAGACCCTGTCTCAGAAAAGGGCTGCAGATGTAGCTCAGTATGAAGGTCCTGGATTCAACCCCAAATATTGCAAAATAGAAAAGAAGAGAAACAGAGTTTGGAATGAGTACTCCTTAAGTTAGACTCCAGATTTGCTAGTACTATCTTAACAATTGTGGACAAATAATTTAACCTCTCTCTGCCTTAGTTTCTTTACCTGTATAATGGAGCTAATAGCATATACCTGGTAGGGTAGAGTAAGGTTTAATGGAATCTGTTAGATAGAAAGGATGTAGAGTAGTGCCACCTAAGGTGTCCATTTCAACAGTTGCTACTGCTTATTATTTGAATATCATCACTGTTTTTAGATTGTACTTGCTATTAAATGTTAAAAGATTATTATTCCATGTTGGTTAGTTACCAAAGTTAGTACCCCACTTTGATTCCAATCCTATCTATCCTTGCATGTTTTTCATTTTAAAAATCTGAAAATCTTAAAATTATAAGGTGACTATCAGCATCTGTATTATGTATTTTTCCTTTTAAATTTTTTCATCAGCGTGTATTTTTACATATTCATGGAGTACAGTGTTGTTATCTGATACTTGTATACAATGTGTAATGATCATTTCAAGATAATTATCATAGCCATCTCCTCATATAGTATCACTTCTGTTTGGAGAACCTTCAGGTACTTCTCATTGTGAGTTTTAGTGGTTGGAGACTATAGTTACCCCGTTGTGCTAAGTGACATTAGACCTACTTCCTGTCTCTGTGTTTTATGGCCCATTGTCTGCCTTTTCACTCCCACTTCCCTTTCCAGTCTATAGTAACTTCTGTTCTACTATATTTTTTTGACTTAAGATATTTTTATTCATTGCTTTTCTTGTATCTTTAGCTTTGAAAATACTCTTATAGTGATAATAACATGTTTTGTTTTTTTTTATCTTGGTATAGACAACAAAGACCAAACTACTGACCAGTCTTTGGGTAAGTAGAATTTAAAGTGCATAATCACATTCAACTATGGTATTTAATTCTATTTTATGATGACCAGGAAGGTATTTAAGTTAATTGTAGCTTGATTGCTTTTATAATATTTGAATAACATTGGGACCAAATTTTTATATTTGATATTTGTAAAAGAAATTATAGAAGAAAAAGCTTAGAAATGATTACAAATTAGCTGGACATGGTGGCACATCCATGTAATCCAAGCTACTGAGGATGAGGAGGCTGGGGCAGGAAAATGTGAAGTTAAAGACTAGCCTGGGCAGTGTGAATCGAAGATGGCAGATCATCAAGCAGCAAGATACTCAGCCTCTCTGAGAGAGACAACTCATGCCGGAATAAAATGTCATGGTGAGATCCTGACAGAGGGAGATGGATCCTCTCAACTCAGGAAGAAACTAACGGCAAAAGAGCTGGTCAAACATGCAGTCCCAACAGTACAATTGCGGAAGCTGAGATTTGTGGCCACAGCACTCTCCAGCCGCCTAAATTTGCACCTCCTTTGCTACTGGCCAGAGCAGCTCGAACTCACAACTCACAGAGCTGTAACCCCCCGGGGCCAAGACCCACTGGAGTTGTGACCCACTGGACCTGCAACTTGTCGGAGCAGCCTGAGCTCGAGACTCACGCAGCCGCCACCTGCCGGAGCCCTTGCCCACAGGAGCTGTGACCCACTGAACCCGGGGCAGCCTGCTGGTGCCACTGCCCGCCAGAGCTGTGACAGCCAGAGCGGCCACTGCCCACCACAGCTGCGACCCATTGGAGCTGCCACCTGCCAGAGGCACAACCAGCTGGAGTGGCCTGAGCTCGTGACTCGCACAGCCAGGACCCCCTGGAGCTCAAAAAATCACACCCCTGTGACTAGCTGGTCATGCTAGAGACAGAGATAGGTGAGCCCAACAGATAACGGAGCCAGAGAGGAAGCCACAGTGAGTGCTGGGACTAAGACCCCCCCACCCAGGAAGAGGGTGACCAACTGGACAACATGTTGGAATCAGGCAAGAGGAGCCTGAACTAGGAATGATGGTGACTTCAGTTGGTTGCTCCCTTCCCAGAGGAGATTTGAGGGATCTGCTTGGCCTGAGTCATTCCCCTGGTTGAGACCCAATAAGCCATCCCAAACTGATTCCTGCCACATAGCACACACTATCCCAGTGGAGGCCTCCAAAAGTTGACTGCCGTGGTGGGGAGGAGCCAGCATACACAGCCCCTGCCTACACCTCAATGACCAAAAGCAAACAGGAGAGGGCAGAAATCCCTCACCAGCGTGCTTCAGAAGAACCATAACCAACTTGGAAAGGGGCTGTGACCTCCACTACATACCTGTATGGAAGTAACCAAAAATATGACAAGAGAAACAAAAAGAAGTCCCCAGCCCAAAACCCTGAAAACATCGATTCAGAAGAGGGAAATACAAAAAAAACTGAGGGCAGCAAACATGCAACATCAAACACGGCTTCAATAGACATCAAGAGATATCTTCAGGACCTTGTAGATGAGCTCAAAACAAATATTAAATCAGGTAAATCAAGATATAAGTAGATTAATAAAAGAAATGCTAAGCACTTCTCATGAAAACACAGAAGAAGGGAGGAACACAAAAAAAAGGAGAGAAATATTCGATAAAGAAAATTTAGAATACATGAAGCAGATGCAAAGAGATTACCAGGAAATTAAAAAATCCGTTGAAGCTGGGCATGGTGGCTCACGTCTGTAATCCCAGCACTCCGGAGGCTGAGGCAGGAGGATCGTTGTAAGTTCAAGACCAGCCTGGGCTACAAAGTGAGCTCAAGGCCAGCCTGAACTGCATAGCGAGACCCTGTCTCAAAAAGACAAAAATTTAAAAATTAAAAATCCATTGAAAACTGGCAAAACTGCCTAAAAGAAACTAAGGATAGACTATCACAACTTGAAGATAAGTTTGCATTGTATGATCATGAAAGGAAAGATCTCTTAAAAATAACAAGGAAACAGGCAGTAATAATACAAAAGCTAGAAGACAACAAGAGAATCTATAAGAATAAGAAACGTGCATGAAGAAGCAGGAATACAAATAGGTGAATTACAAAGGCTCTTTACAGAAATAATTAAGGAAAACTTCCCAAGCATGAGAAAAGAAAATGATATTCGGATATATGAGGCATACAGAACTCCAGCCACCTACAACTAAAACAGAGCTACACCCAGACATATAATAATCAAGGTACCAGGAATTCAATATAAAAACAGAATATTAAAAGCCGGCAGAGAAAAGGAACAGATTACCTATAAAGGAAAGCCCATCAAGATCATGGCAGACTTGTTGACACAGACCATCAGATCAAGAAGAGCTTGGAGCGAAGTAATCCAAGCCCTGAAAGAAAATAACCTCCAGCCCAGATTGATGTACCCTGCAAAACTGTCACTAGAAATTAATGGAGAAACAAGATGCTTCCATGACAAAGAGGAGCTGAGGGAATTTGTGACCACCAATCCAACCCTACAGAGAATACTGAAGGACATTCTAGAGAGAAAGAAAAAAAATACCAGGATTTCAGGAACAGTGGCAGAAAGGCCTCAATGAATGGGGCAGGCAATAGAACAAAGGAGAAAACTAGACAAACAATGGCAGAAAAATAGCACAGCAGAAACAAAGCAGAGAAGGTTAGCTATAATCTCTAACATAGATGGCCTTGATACACTAAAAAAAAAAAGACAGGCAGAGTAGAACAGGAGGTAGGGTCCATCGATATGCTCTGTATAGGAACTATAATCAACCTGAGAGAGGGTTTATGGACTGAAAATCAAATATGAGAAAACAGTGCTCTATGTGAGATGGAGCCAGAGAGAAATAGGGGCAACTCGACCACCACCTGCAGATAGGATGGAAAGACAGGATACTTATGTGCAGTAGAGAACTACTCAGCTATAATGAAGGAAAACATTGAGGCTTTTGTAGGTAAAGGAATACAACTTGAGATCAAGTCCAGGATCGAGAAGGTTTGGAACCACTTAGGTAAATAGCAGGTTGCTCCCCCAATCTAAAAACTGAGGGATTTGGTGGGACCCAAAATGTGCAGCACCCTGTGGGAATGAAAGAGGAGGAATAGTCTAAAAGAAAAAGGCTAAGGATATTGTTAATAGTGTACCAGAATTTAAAACCCACATTACTCACACCACTCTGCTTAGATGGATGATTATATTCTGTTCCATTGTGTCTACTTGTACTAGATTTGAGGGCACTTTCAGTTATCCCAAAAATAGCAGGATATAGTATGGTAATCATCCTTAATTTCCTATTAACTTAATCTGAGGCTCTATATAACTTACACTGTTTTACCATGACTGATCTTAATTGAATCTGGTTTGTTAGATTGCTGTTTTGTATAGACAGATTTTATTCAAAGCTGTTATTGATTGATAGTGTCAAGTCTGAGAGTATAGGCAACTACACTGAAGATGACAAGATTCACTGGGATACCCACTCTGGTTCAATTATTACCTGCCTTTGAAGTTTTACATTGTCTACAATGTTTTGTTAGTACTAATATTGTTATGTACTGCTATATTCAATTATACTGCTATATCTAAATATGCCTGATGACATAGATAATTCTATTGAAGATAATAAGAGACAACACAGAAACCACTGTAGATCACCTTGTACTGTGGTTTTATATGACTTTTTGGTTTCATGTTTTTATAGGAATTTGTTTTGTTTTGTCTTGCTGTTTTGTTTTTCCCTCTAATACAGAAAGGATAGAAATACATGTAGAGATTCATGCATGTGCAGCTGTTCACAGTCACACTATTTGAATATCTACTTTATACGCTTTAATTTTATAACTTGAACAATTTCTAAAGAGGACAATATGTAATTTATCAATTAATGATTTCTTACTGTCTGTTTTTAAATTCTGTATCATTTATACCCTTTTCCTGTTTTTTTTTTCTCTTTAAATTAAAAAAAAAAAAGACTAGCCTGGGCAACTTAACTTAGCAAGACTGTCTCAAACATTTAGAAAGGGCTGGCATGTGCTGTATTGTAGAGCACTTGCCTGGAATGCATCAAGGCCCTACATCCTATCCTCAGTACCACTTTAAAAAAAAAATTACAAATTCTGTTTCTGGGGCCAAGTCAACTTCTGTGGAATGATTTCAATATTTTGGCAACATGTAAATAAACATAAACAAAAAGATGTGTATGTTGCATAGGTAGACGAGAAGAAAATGTGATTTACACTATCTGTTGATGGAGTAGAAATTAGGGAAGCACCGCAGAGGTTGCAGTAAGCTTTGAAGTTTGCTTTCCCATCTTCCTTAGGAGGAAGATTTAGGGCAAGAAGTAAATAAATAGTTGCACTTAAAGAATACCCTGGAGAAAAAATATGAGAGAAAACCAAGAAAAGAGAAGATCTAAGAGATTCATACCATAAAACTTTACCAGATTAACATTTAAAGATAGTAGAAATAGTTGACACCTTGATCCTGGCAGAAGTTGGTAAAATAATTTCTCAAACTTGCCTACTGGGTTCAGCTACTGAAGAAGTGATTTGATGACTTTGATGAAACGTTGGTTACTAAATTATGCTGGGATTCAAATGTGGATACAATGTATAAGTTAGTAGGTTAAGGATGATTCAAAAGTAAGCAAATAAAAACAACATACAAATTAATCCGTTGAGAAAAAATTGTGATCCATAAGTGCATGGGACATATATTCGAAGTTTGAATGGGGAAGATATGAAGCTATTTCCATTTGGAAGGAAGGATCTCCTGGGATTGTTAGTGGTTAGCATGTTCCAACAAAAGGAGGACAATTTATAGAGCAAGTTTCTAGTGACGATGTTAGCAATTTGGGCTAAGAGGGTAGGGGAGAGATTGGCTTAATCAGAATGTTAAAAGCTATTTTCCTCTGAGATTAGAAGGAAGAAGAGGGCTGGGGGTTTGGCTCAGCGGTGTAAGTGCCTGCTTGGCAAACGCAAGGTTGTGAGTTCGATCCCTGGCACACACACACACACAAAAAAAAAGCATCTGAGTTCTTAGAAGGAAGAAGAAATTGGGAAAGATTTAGAATAATGTGTTAGGAAGTTGACATTTTCAAGTACAGTAATGGTTTTCCTTTCTAGGCTTTTCTGCTTGAAAGATTCAGGAAAAGTATAAGGCTGAATACCAAACTTGGTCTGTGGTACAGGTTTTATGACTAAAGAAAACACTACCATCTACAAATCAAAGAATATTGACAGTCAAACTAAAGCTTTTAAAAATTAAGAATTTATAATGATACAGTTGTATGATTGTATGATTGTTCTATATGATTGTTCTGTAGTAGAACTCAGCTTTAAATCAGAGAAAGCAGGCTGAGAACTGATTCTTCTGTTACTGGCTTAGTGCCAGACACTGTGCTAGTCAGGTTTATAGGGCATATTCAGACTGAGAAAAACAGAATGGAGAAATTAATGAAGGGATGAAGATTGCATAGGCAAAAAGAGCCTTAAAAAGGTTGACAAATGGAAGAAAATAAGGAATCAATAAATTAAAAGAGTTCACTGAATTGAAAGAAAAAGTATAATGGCAAAACTGTTACAGAGTAGGAGGTTATTATGGTTACTGAGAGAAAATATTTTTCAGAGGTACAGCAGCTTAGGCGACAACCAGATCCAGAAAATGATCATGGAATTGAGCAACAATGAAGCGAAAGGCCCTTGATGTTGAGGAAAGCACAAGTCTATGAATTATTGCCCATTTTTAAAAAACATGCTACATTTCATTCATACTGGTAAATTTTCATGTAGTCCACCTCCAGAACCTTTCCTCTATATCTTAATCATTTTCTCATTGCTGAGACACAGTATGCAACACCCACAACTTAAAGCAGGAGTTTTATTGCTGAGACACAGTATGCAACACCCACAACTTAAAGCAGGAGTTTTATTTTAGCCCACATTTTTACTCCATGGTCAGCTGACTTCAAGGCAGAATGTCGTGACAGAAGGGCATAGCAGAGGAAAGCTACTCCCATCATGGTGACTAGGAAACAGAGCGTGAAAGAGCAAGCTGGGGAGGGAGGCATGCCTGCCAGGCCACACCCCCCAGTGACCTCCTCTTCTCACCACACCCCACATCTGAGCAGCAAGTCATCTGTATTGCCCCTTATTCAGTCTCCTTCCCAAAGTCCCTCTTGTGGGTGCATGAGGCTCTTGGGGAACATCTGAATATAACCATACCACTCAAATCCCCAAATCTCACCTGATAAGAAAGATCTGTTAAAATAGTGAACTGAACAAAACCACAGCTATGATATTGTCTATTGTATAGTAAGCATATGTATGTAAGTACACAAAATGACAAATGTAACCGAGTTCATTATTGAAGATGGTTTTGTAGAACACTAATTATATTAATGTTAGTGCAATTACTTATAATACTAATAAATAGTTTCACTTGATGAAATGTGTAATTCAAACCTGAGGTATAGATATTTTTCTCATTTTTTGTAGATGATAATTTAAAACTGTGATTAATAAAACTTGCTTAGGATTATATAATTTAGTGCTTGAATCAGAATTGATTATTGAGGTGTCTCTGATTCCATAGCTTTATTAATTCTGTTACATCAGATGACTTTTCTCAAACATGTCCTGATTGAAAGAATAACAGGATAAACTGCATATCTGGCCAACTTTTATCATGAAGTTCACCAGTCATTTATCAAATGCTTCATCTGTGCTACCCTTTTTATTAAGTGAGAGAACAAACCTTGATTTGTGAATTGGGGCATTGCAATCTTAATAAAAGAAGCTGATATTAAGTAAATAGTACAGTGCATGATATATGCCTAAATAAAAATAGATACATGACACATAGCATAGTAGAAATAGGTAAACAATCTAGAAATTATTCATAGAAAAATGGTGATCATATTTGTCTGGAAGAATCAGAGAAGGCTAAAGAAGGCAAAGCCCAAGTGAAGATTTTCAAGGATAAATTGGGAGATCCAGATAGGTATTTGAAGCAGAAGAGCTAAGGCATGGTGAGACTAGAAGCATGTACTGGATGGTATGGTTGAGGAACAAGCAGGTCAATATTGGTGGAGGCAGTCTCCTATGGACGGATTAGTGGGAATCACATTGTAGTTACCTGTTGGTGAATAGCATTATTCCAAAGCTTAAAGGCTCACTAGCTTAACATAGCATCTGTTATTTGTTGTTTTGTTTGGTTTTGCAGTACTGGGGATTGAATTCAGGGCCTTCCTACTGAGCTACACAACCTCAGTGCCATGCCACACCTTACCCCCATGCAGTATGTGAACTTGGAACCTTTTCATTGAGCTACATCCTCATCTTTTTTTTTTTTTTAAAGACAATCTCTCTAAATTGCCCAGGCTAGGCTCAAACTTGCGATCCTTTTACCTCCACCTCTCAATACTAGAATTATTAATTGTCATCTCTCCAGACAATTATTATCATTCATGATTCTTGGGTTGGCATGTTTCAGCAGGTAGTTCTACTGGTGTTACGTGGTTACTCTCAGTTGGTGACTGGGACTACAGCATCCAAGGTGGCTTTGCTTGCATACCTGGTATCTTAATAAGGGTTATTGAAAGACTTCCCTCTCTGTGTTTCTTCTCCCTTCTTGACTGATCTGCTTTATTTATATCATGTCTGGATTCTAAAAATGGGAGCTGTCAGGCCTTAAGGCATAGGCAGAACTGGCAGTGTCATACCACACTATGTTCTCAGAGAAAACCACAGATTCAAGGTTGAAGCTGACTATACCACATAAAAGTCAGTTTCTTGGGGGTCATCTCTTAGCACCATTGAAAAGGCAGGCTTAGAATGTAAATGGCTTTATAAGCCAAACTGAGGAACTTGGACCTTATTTTGTAGAACATGGAAAGCCATTTAAAAATTTAGAGCTATAGCTTCTTGGCCTTTTGGTTAAGATCAAGTGAAAAATTTAGAACTAAAACTTTTAGAATACCAAGGAGTATATAATCAACCAGTCAGATTTGATGCTAATACTCAAAAGTTGATAAATATCAAAGATTTTATTTAACAAATATGTAATAGCACTTAATATCAACCAGGCCCTTTTCTAACTGCTTGGGAATTAACATCCATTTTGGACAAATAACATTAGAATGATTAGATATGGAATGAATGCTTTAATTCTGTAATAGTTTTTGAAGAAACACTGCATTAAGTTCTAGAAGATGTTTAGGGTCATGTAGTTAAAATATCTTTCTAAAGAGTTTTATTGTTCTTTTGTGTTATCCACTGGCTTTTTCTTTGTGTGTGTGTATGTGTGTGCACGCGTGCATGCTAGGGATTGAACTCAGGGCCTCATACATGTTAACACTTGCTGCACTGCTCAGCTGCACACCTAGCTCCATGTTTCCTTTTTCCACTGAATGGTTTATGGTCAAGAAACTGTGGGTGGCTTTTACAGTAAATGTTTTTATAAAAAACCTCTTGCATTACCTGAAATTGTTTATATAGGTGCTGTTTTGAAGTTGTTTCTGTCTTACCTCCTCAAATTCAGATTTTACTGTTTCTTTCTCTAAAGTCTGACTCTTCTTTTCCATTTCTATACCAATTTCCTGGAATGAGTAGCAGCCTCTTATTTCAACTGCAACTTCTGCTTCTGTGTTCTATATCCTCCCCAGTATTCCTGGCATCCAGGAACTGCTTCACAAAGTAGTTTGGGCAAGGTAAGATTTACTTACCTACCATCTTTCTTAACATTAAATTAAAAAAAATTTTTTTTTAACATTTTAGGTGCTAAATATTAAAAATTATCATTGGAAAGAGTTGAAAGAGTTGTTAATTACTATTATACTTCATAATTAATACATTTTAAGATAATCTCATATTTTTCAGCCCTTGGCATTCTATAAACTGTATTGTTCTTTTCTAAAAACAGTTTGTGTCACTTAACAGTGAGGATATTTTCTGAAAAATGTGTCATTAAGTTAGTTATTCAGTGTGAAAAATGTGTCATTAAGTTAGTTGAACCCAATGCAATCAAGAGATACAGTCACAAAAATAAGATTTATGAGCCTGCTGCCAGTATAACATGGTGTACTGTTACACAATAAATGTTTTGTATTAGGTAGAAAGCATATACTCTAACAATAATTTTAAAAATAACAGAAACTGTAAGGTAATTTATAAGCCAGTAGCTTAGCTGTTTATCAACATTATCAAGTGTTATATGTAATTGAATATGCTTTCATATGACTTTATTTACACCCTTTGCCCCACCCTAGACCTTCAGAGAAAGGGATAGTGTTGTACCTCTTCAACACAAAGCTGTGTTCTGCTATAAGCTGTTTAGGGCAGGCTTAGGCTCACTGATACTTTTTTTTTTTTTTTGGTTTGGGGATCGAACTCACAACCTCACACTTGCCAAGTAAACACTTGTGCTGCTGAGCTAAATCCCTGCTCCCCACACTGATACTTTTTAAGGCATGTGTCCAAATGGTTTGCCCCTTTCACCACCCTTTCTGTCAGAATGACTGTTTTAGGTGGGCATGGTGGTACACCCTATAATTCCAACTAGTCAGGAGGCTGAGACAGGAAATCACAAGTTTGAAACCAGCCTGGTTAACTTAGGAAGACCTTGCCTGAAAATGCAAAAAGGAGTGGGGATATAGCTCAGTATAAAGGCTATAATACAATCTGGATACAATCCCTGCTGCTGAAGGGTGGAAAAAAGGCTTATCTTTGAACAGCCTCACAGCGCGAAGTTCAGAAAATGAGCTGTCAAAGGACATTCATTCAAAAAGTTTTCCTGTGAACCTCAGGCAGCCTCGAGGATAGTCCATCCATACAGCTACTGCAAAACAATACGTTTCCTGTGGAGTTGTGGCTTTTCTCAGGCCCTTCCCCTTGCTAGCTTTGATGTGTCCTCTTCCTGTCCCTCTTGAAGGTATTTTTGTTCTGTTTTGTTTTTTTCCTCTTCTGTTATTTGCAAAATAGGACTTAATTTGATGGGACCCTGATTATAAATATTTCTTGTTGAAATGGCCTCTAAAAGTTTTGTTGAATATTCTTTTTTTTTTGTAATTCAGTGAAAGAATATTTTAGTATTAGTTACCATTATGTTTCATATACAGATAACAAATATCTTCCTGGCTCTGAAGCATTTATAAGTTTAACTTCAGCTATTTGGTATGTTAGTCTCATGTGTTTTTCAGTGTGTTGATCTGCCATATAAAGTAATAGTGCTAAAGCAAAAATACTAATGAAAGCTTATTGAAATTAGTATAATCGTAAAGCAAACTTTGTCTTTATAATGATGCTATTTCCATAGGTTTTAATCTTTATATTCTCCTTTAACATCCCTTTTTTATAGCAAAAGACAAAGTTGCTCTTTTGATAGGAAATATGAATTACTGGGAACACCCCAAGCTTAAAGCTCCCTTGGTGGATGTGTATGAACTGACCAACTTGTTAAGACAACTGGATTTTAAAGTTGTTTCATTGCTGGATCTAACCGAGTATGAGATGCGTAATGCTGTGGACGAATTTTTACTACTTTTAGACAAAGGAGTATATGGTAAGATATTTGTAATCTGTCTTTTACATTTATCTTCTGTTTTTCTCATTGTACAAGTTAAATTAAGAGCTGAAAATCAGATAAAGGTAAGATGAACACTTTGAATTGAAGAGTTTTATTTTTCTGTTAAAAGGATAAATTTGATATTCATTCCACTAGCTTAATGTTTTGATATTACATTTTTTATATTGCCAAAACAATTTTGTTCTTATTAGAATTATTATCTGTCTTTCATGATTTTATTTTTTATTGACTACAGGAGCAACTATAAAGTTTGATTATGAAATAGCAAAGCATGCATTCATATATGAAAACTGTGGAGTTGTTTTAGCTTTAATACAAAAATTGCAACAGAGGGTACATTCATTGTGCTTGTTTCTTTTTCTATTTCATGTAATCTTTCTAGTTTTTTAGTCAGAACTAGAATTTAACAGGGAAATGTTGGTGAAGTATATGAAAACTTTTTTTTTTTTTTGCAATGCTAGAGATTAAAGCATTCTACCACTGAACTACATGCCAGGTCTGTTCATTTGTAAATTAAAATTCTATACAGATACGATTCAAGATGCACCACTACAAAAATTACAGCAGCACATTTTTAGTGGTTTTTTTTATTCTTTCTTTAAGTATGTTAAGAACAATGTATATCTAGTAAAGAATTTGAAAAGAGGATATGGCTTCAATAGTAAGGAGTTTCCTCACTAATTTATTTTAATATGTGCAACGTCAAATTTGGGATGGCAACTTGTTGAGCTTATTTGAACTGTTACCTTACAAGATAGTGCTTACCATGACATTGTGAAGTAACAGCTGATTGCCATGAAAGTGACATTTCTAGACATGTCATTAGGCATGCAAGTGATAAACAAAAAGCATCGATTTGACTTTTACATGTTTCAAATTGTACTTTAATAATTTGTTAAATGTTTTATTTATAATTAGATTGATAGGAGCTTGGCAGAATTGCTAGTGGTTCTCAAAGCAAAATTTTTAATTGAGCAAAACTTTTTTTTCCCTCAAGATTTAACACTATTGTATAAAGGTTAGGAAAAAGTCTGAAAGTCTTGTTTTTGAGGGCTTTTAGACAGTGTTTTGTTTTGTTTTTTGGTTTTTTGTTTATTTTTTGAGGCAGGATCCTGCTATATAGTTCAGGCTAGCTTTGAACTCACCATGTAGCCCCAGATTGGCCTCAAACTCATGGCAGTCTCCTGCCTCAGCCTCCCGAGTGCTGGGATTACAAGCATGCACCACCACACACAACTTTAGTTTTATATGATTTTTCATCTCTCAATGAGAATTACTGTTGTAACACAATTGGAATTAACAAGGTAACTACCTTATATTTGTAATTTCAATTATGATGCCAATGTAATAACATCATACTTATGTGCATTATGGAGCCATAACTAACGGGAGCATCTATCCATTTTTCTTTTTAAAAATGTACTACACAAATGGGCCCTCTTGATAACCAGTTTTGCATTTTTATCCTGGAACCAGGTGGATTTTTTTTTTTAGTATATTTACATTCTATAATTTATCTCAATTTTTAAGATGCCTCCATGGTTTGAACAGTAAAAGACTTTCAAAATGTCACTCGAGTCCATTTAAAAAAAAAAAACTTCACTGGAAGCAACAATGTGTAATACAAAAATGTTGATGAATTTAGGTTTCTGGATTGGTAACTTCTTTAAAGAATGAAAGAATCACATGAACAATTATGTACTTGGTTATTTATTCATATTTTTTATTGATTTTGTCACCTTGGGTTTTTTATTGTTTATTGGTACAATTTAGAAATATGTTATGATATATTCATCATAGAGAATTTGTACCTGTGAATGCTATATCTTGATTCCTCTTTTTTTTCCCCAATCCTTCCCCTTCATTTAACCCCTCTTCCCTTATTTACAAAACTTTGTTTTCATTTTACCCTTTTATCATTTTTTTCCTTTCCTTCCACCACCACCCCCCACTCCCCAGTTCCTCTTTCTTTTTAAACCATTTGTTTCAATTTCACAATATCTACTTGTACATTTTGGTCCTTATTTACTCTTTCAGTTTTTCACAGCAGGTAGAAGATAACACTATTTACATGTGTCCAGTTTATTACACTTAAGAATAATAAGTGTGTTTCCATTTAAGGTACATCCATTTACCTAGAAATGTCTAAAGTTTATCCTTCCTGTGGCTGAGTAGTACTCCTTTGTATTAAAAAAAAAAAAGGCACATCCATTCCTCAGTTGATAGGCATTTGGGTAATTTTCAAGATTTAGGTATTTCACACTGGGTTATAAACATGGGTGCCCATATATTGCTGTGGTATGGTGCTTTTCATTCTTCCAGGAAGACACCCAGTATGGATATATTCCCAACAATAGTGGAAAAGGATTTCTTTTTACCCCAGTCCCACCAGCATTTGTTACTGGTTAATTTCTTGATGATAGCCATTCTTTCTCAAGTGAGATGGAAGAATCCCATAGTTGTTTTAATTTGCATCTTTTGAATGACCAGTGATGTTGAACATTTTTCATATCATTATTTGTCATTTGTATTTCTTCCTTTAAGAAGTATGTATTCATCTCAGATGACTGGGTTGGGCCTTTAAATTTAGAGGGTCTAATTTTTTTCAATTCTTTGTATGTTCCAGATATTAGTCCCTCTGATTTCTCCACTGTTAGTGGGAATGCAGACTGGTGCAACCACTGTGAAAGTCAGTGTGGAGATTCCTCAAAAAACTAGGATTGGAGGTCCCATTCAATCCAGCTATTCCCCTTTTGGGTATCTTCCCCAAAAAATTAAAAACATCGTACCCCAGTGATGTATGTGCAGCCATGTTTATAGAAGCACAGTTTGTAATAACTGAATCTTGGAAACAACCTAAATGCCTGTCAACTGAGGATGGATAAAAAAGATGTGGTATTTTAATACAGTGGAGTACTACTCAGCCATAAAGGATAAACTGGAGACTTATAAGTAAATAGATACAACTTGAGAACATACTCAATAGTGAGATAAATAAGATACATGTGTAAATATATTGTTTCATTAGTGTGAAAAGCTGAAAGAAAAGACATATGTATATGTGTATGTATATGTAAATAAAAAGATAGTTAAGATAGTTATACTACTGATTTCTCTGAGTTTGCAGAAATAGAAACATGTGTGCTGGTATTGTTGAGACAGTTGAATGCAGATGTCTTGTGCTCTGGCTCAACGATTTGAGGATGCATTAAATTTGTAAAACAATTTAGGAAGTATGGTCATTTTCACTATGTTGGTTCTTCCTATGCATGAGCAAGGGATATCTTTCCATTCTCTGATGTCCTCTTCTATATCCTTTTTCAGAGTAGTATAATTTTCAACATATAGATCTTTTACTTCCTTTACTATATTGATTTGTAGGTTTTTTTTTTTTTGGATGCTATTATGAAAGCTGTGGCTTCCCTATTTCCTCTCTCAGTCAATTTGCTGTTTGTGTAAAGGAATGCTATTGATAATTTGAGTGTCAGCTTTGTATCCAGCTATAGTATTAAATTTGGTTACTAAATCTACAAGTCATTTGGGGAAGTGTTTGGGATCTTCTATGTGGAGTATCATGTCATTTGTAAATAATAATTTAACTTCCTCTTTTCCTATCCTTACTCTTTTTTTATTTCTCTCTTATCTAATTACTCTGGCTGATGTTTCCAGAACTATATTGAGTAGAAGTGGTGATAATGGAATCCTTGTCTAGTTCCTGATTTTAAAATGAAAGCGTTCAGTTTTTGACCATTTAGTGAGTTGGCTATTAATTTGTCATAGATGGCTTTTATCAGACTGAGATAAACATCATCCCATTTTCCATAGTGTTTTTATCCTGAGTGGGTGTTGAACTTTGTCAAATGCTCTTTCTGCATCTATTCATACGATCAAGATTTTTGTCATTGGTTCTGTTGATAATGGTGTATTATATTTATTGCTTTGCATGTGTTGAACCTCCCTGCATCCCTGGGATGAATTCTACTTGGTCATGGTGTATAGTCTTTTTGATGATTTGCTGCATTCTGTTTGCCAGTATCTTAATGAGTATTTTTGCATTTATGTTCATTAGAGAGATTGGCCTGTAGTTCTTAAGTTTCGGCATTAGTGGCATTAGTTCTCTAAATTTCTTGTAGAACTCAACAGTGAATCCATCAGGGCCTAGGCTTTTCTTTGTTGGTAACTTTTAATTACATTTTCAATTTCATTGACTGATATTGGGTTATTTAGAATTTTTCTATCTTCTTGATTCAGTTTTGGCAATTCATATGTATCTAGGAATCTGTCCATTTCCTCTGTGTTTTCCATCTTATTAAACTACAAGTTCTCAAAATAGGTATTGGTGATCTTCTGGATTGCCACAGGATTATGATTTCACCCTTTTTATCCCTCCCTGCATAAATTTGAGACTTTTCTTTCCTCATTTTGATAAGCTTGGCTAAGGGTTTATCAATTGTATTTAATCTTTCAAAGAACCAACTATTTGATTCATTGATTCTTTGTATTGTATTGTTTTGTATTGTATTGTATTGTATTGTATTGTATTGTATTGTTTTCTTAGTCCCAATTGCATTAATTTCTGCTCTTTATAGTTTCCTCCCTCATCGGAGCTTTGGGCTTAATTTGTGCTTTTTTTGGTAGAAGTTTGATGTTCAACATTGTTTATTTGAGCTTGTTCTGTTTTCCCGATATGAGAATTTTCCGCTATAAATTTCCTTCATAGAACTACTTTCATTACATCTGATAAGTTCCAGTATATTGTTTTGGCATTATCATTAAATTGTGTAGATACTGTTTAATATCTTCTTTAATTTCTCTGTGACCCATTTGTTGTTCAGGAGGGCGTTGTTTGATTTCCATGTGTTTATGTAGCTTTTGTGATTTCTTTTGCCATTGATTTCCTTTTCCATAGCACTATAATCAGATAGTATCCATGAGATAATTTCAGTTCCTCTGCGTTTACTTAATCATGTTCTGTGGGCTAGTGTGTGGTCTGTTTTGGAGAACATCCCATGGTCAGCTGAGAACAATGTGTATTCTGATGTTGCAGAGTGGAACACTCAGTAGACATCTGCAGTAGGTTTGGTTTAGTTCTAATATTTCTTTGAATTTTTTTTTGTCTAGTTGATCTATTTGTGACTGTGTTGTAAAGCTCCCTCATTACAATTGTGTTAGTGCTTATTTGATTTTTCATGCCTGTTAATAGTTCTTTCATGTAGTTAGACCACTCGCATTGGTACATTCTGCCAATCTATTTCTTTTGATTGGTGAATTAATATCATTTACATTGATGGTTATTAACAGATATGTATTGGCTTATCCTTTTCATATTATTTTCCTACTGTTCCCTGTCTTTCCCCTCTGTTTAATTGCTTGGGGGCTTATTTTTATTGATTTTCTTAAAATTGTGATCTTCATTGTCTCTTTCTAAAATACCCTTCAGAGCATTTTGGAGAACTGGTTTGTGATTATGAATTTCTTCAGTTGTTGTTTGTCATTGAAATATCTTACTTCTCTGTTGATTTTGAAAGACAGTTTTGTTTTCTAGGTTGGAGTGTGTTTTCTTTTAGGGCTTGAAATACCTCACTCCATGTTCTCCTTGATTTGTGGGTTTGTGATAAGAAATTTTGTTTATTTTCTCTAACTGCTTTTAATATTTTGTTCTTGTGCTGAATTTCTGTAATCTTTATTATATGCCTTGGGGTAGATTTATTTTGGTTATGGCTATTTGGAATTCTGTATGCCTCACTTATTTGTATATCAAAATCTTTATGTTTAGGAAATTTTCTGCTGATATTTCTGTGAAGAGATTTATTATAGCATTTGTGCTATCTCCAGCTTTCTCAATGACTACAGTCAGTCTTACATTGTTCTTCTGTTGCTTTATCTTGCAGCTGTTGGATTGATTTTTCATAGTCCCTTACTGTTTTTAAGATATCTTTCTTTTTGTGCTTACTGACCAAATCCTATCTTCTAGATCTCGTATTATTTCCTCACCTTTGTTTAACAGTGGAATTCTTAATTGCCTGGATATCTGTTTGGGTCTGTTTCATGGATTCTATTTCTTTCCTATGCTGGGCATTAATGGTTTCCATCATTTTCCTAAGCTTATCCATTTTTTTTTCTCTCTGTCTTCTCTGATGTTTTTTATTTTATCATTTCTTTTTTACCTAAGAGATTATTTTTTCTATAGCCTCATCCATTTTTTTTCCCCACTTCTGCTGCTATCATGTCAGAAAGATCCAGTGAGTGGATTATGATATCCTCTATCTCATTGTGCTCTGGACTTGTTCTAGGTGGGCTCAGGTCTGGGGTTGTATTTTTCTCCTGTGTCTTGTCATTTTCTATTTGTTTTATTTTGTTTTCTGTGTTGATGGTTGTCGATTTTTTTTTTTTTTTTTTTAGATTTCGTATGGTAAATAACTTTGTCACTAGTTTTGAGGCTTCCCTTAAAAATGTATATTCCTCAGAGATGTCTTCTAGGTGTAGATGGTTCTTGGTCTTTGTGTATATTCCAAGAACCTACCTTTCCAATTTATTAAGGATTACAAGTTGCTATCTATTTGACTTAGCACTCAGTCTTTTGATACTGGACTATGGTAATGGTTATGACGCCAGACAATCATAGTGTTGGTGTCAGCTGCTGCAAGCTAAGCTGCTTGCCTGCTCATGCTTCTGGGCTAAGGCCAATCTGATGGTCACACACTAGGGGAACACTTCCAGTCCTTTGTATTTGGGCTAAAACTGGCTCTCAGTGGCCATCGGAGTGGAGCCTAGGTGGTCCCAGCTCCTCCGACTCAGCAGAATTCCCCCTAAGCTCCTTCCCACTTGCCAGCAGTCTACTGTAACTGGATGGTTTGTTCCCCTCTGGGATACTGGCGGTGAAACAACCCAGTTGTTTCCCCCTCCAGTTGTTCTGCTCCTGGAGTTTGCTCCAAGTCCTCTGATATAAAATGGGGGCCTGCCCACCTGCTTCTGTTCCTTATGTCTGTATGCCAGAGCACAGCACTGGTTCACCTCACTCGCCAAACACTGGCTCTGTGTGGTCCCTCAGGAAACTGTGGCTTGTATGCTCACTGCTGCTTCAGACTTTCCCTGCGGCCAGGCTAGTGGTCCCACGTGTGCCCTCATCTTGTCTTTTTAAGCCCTTTATGTGCCTATTTAAATCAAAATCTTTAATTGCTTCTGGTAGGTAGAGAACCAGAAATAGAAAAAATTGGGGCAAGATTTCAGTTTAGGCCAAAGTTGTGCCCACTTTAAAAACATCTTGGGCTGCTGTATAAAGGATAGATTGGGACAAAATGGCAGCTTAATTTTAAATCCAACTGATTCATTTCTTAATGGATGGTTGCATTGTATTTTGAAGTATTATGACTGTTCCAAGTATCAGACACATCTATAATAAATGCAAATGTGGTAAAAGCTTGATGGTTTAGGGCATGTCTTAAAGAAACCTTTCATGTTTCATTTAGACCATGCCTGTATCTCTAGTCAGTGTCTTCAAGTAACTAATAGTACTTGACAAGTGAGCAGGAGGTAAAGGCAGAAATAGGACTTTCACATAAACAATATTAGGGAAAACCTGTAGACTCAAGCTTATGCATATTTTGTGAAAGAAGTAAAAATTGCAGTAAAACAAGAAATAAGTAATTCACTTTGAAATATTTGCAAGCATAAAAAGCAAGAATCAAACCCAGAAATAACTGGCTTACTTTACATATCCTTGAAGATAAATAAAAATTTCTAGTTATATAGATAGCTAAAATCAAGAGAACTAATACAATGTTATTATTATAGAAAAAGTAAAATGAAATAATTATGCCTGGTACAAAGTGCTCAGAATATTGTAACCACTATCATTATTCCTATAGTTTCCTAAAGCTGTATTAAAGGAATTAATTTAGGTTGTAATTAGATTGGTATATGGGCAAGTGAACCATTTTTATCAGCTAGTTACATCTTAAGGATCTGCCAAAGTTTTCTTTCAAAAAAGGAGGGGACAGTGAAACTTCCAGGCAGATCACTGCATCATGAGACTCCTCCCCTAACTATGAGCAGTTGCCCTACAACTGGAGGCGAGCAGAACAGTCATCCTGTGATAGGAACCACCTTGCTCAAAAAGCAGTGGAGACTTCCCCTGAGACTGCAGAATCTCACAGAACTGACAGACCTGAGATCATGATCAAACAGACCATAGCCTGACCAAAACTGCTCCATATTTATTGCGTTCACTGCACACAACTTGTATTCCCCTATTGTAATCTTAAAGCTTTCGTTAATACCCCCCAAAGACTGCGAATACACTGACATTCTATATTTTCTGAGAGTAAGATTAACTAAAAAGCGAGCAGAAAATAGTAAAAACGTATAATTACCACAGTAGTTAAGTTGGCCTGCATCTGAATTCTAGTCTGTCATTTATTAGTCATTGGAGTCTGAGCCTTTAAATCTCTCAGGGCCTCAGTTTTTATATCTGTAAAAGGGGAAAAATATTACCCACCTTATTCTGAAGATTATATAAGTTCACATAACTAAAGCACTTTATTTCCACTTAGGAAGTACTTTGCAGGTCTCCCAGCAGTGGTGGTTGATGTGCTCTCAGAACACTGTGCTAGGTGAAGAACATCACTCAAGTAGGAGAGTTTTTCATATGAGTATTTATTTCCTCTGAGGTCAGAAATAAATAACTGTGTTTTTTTGTTTTGTTTTGTTTTTTTGTTTTGGTACCAGGGATCAAACTCATGACCTAGTGCTTGCCAAGCAGGCATTTATGCCACTGAGCTAAATCCCCGGCCCCTAATAACTGTGTTCTTAAACATCAGAAATAAAATTGTGTTCTCCAGAAACAAAATTCCCTGAAAATCTAATTTGCAGAATTATATCTTCAACTACATTAAGTTCTTCAACATTTATAAAGATATTTGTATTTTCTTCTCTCCTTGATTAATAGATTAATTAGATGAGTAAATAGTACTAGAGATGCCATTTTAAAAATACAGTGATTTCCACTAGTTTATTATACATAAAAGTACTTAATCTCCTTCAATACAATTTGGTTTCAAACTTTGATACAAAATGCTTGCACTTTTCATAAGTCATTTTGAGGGGAAAATACAGTTCATGTGCCTTAATTTTGGCAGTTATGGGGCTGAATATATAGTTTTAATGTATTGGAACCACACTTAATCTTTTCTCTGGGTGAATTGAATCCTTTAAGATTGCTTCTTCTCCAAGTCAAATCTTCTTAGAAGCAGATGTGTTAAATGACATGATGGGGACAGTACCCAGGCTTTCTGGTTGGCTATCTGTTATAGTGGCACCATTTCTGTGAAAAGTGAGACTGTTTACAAAAGGGCTCCTAATATGATTGTCTTGATTGGCCTGCATTGTTAATGTAATGCAGTTCAATATTTATTGAGTCACTCTCTCCTCTGGTACTGAGGAATGAACCCAGGGCCTTTGCACTGAGCTCTAAATCCTTAGCCCTTTTTATTTTTCATTTTGAGGCAGGTTTTACTGAGTCACTAAGGTGCTCATACTGGGCTCAGATTTGTGGTACTCCTGTCTTGGCCTCCTATAGTGCTAGGATCATGGCCCTGGTCCACCATGCTGGCTCCTGCTCAGTTTGTATTGTATCCCTAGTCCAGAAAAGGAGTAGTACACAAGGATAGAGAATAAAAAGTATGATCTTTCCTTCTATGAAAATTATATTCCCTTGATATAATTGAAGAAAACACTATGTAGAACATCCACACACCTATCAGCTATGAAACTTGGAGCAGATCATTTAAAAGTTTTAATTTTCTCATTTATAAAATAAGGATAGAAATTACTTTATAAATTGTTAGATTAAAATTAGGATATATGTATGAAAGTACTTTGAAAACTATGAAAACTTATATAAATACAAAAGATTAATGTCATTGTAATCATTTGCTATCAGAAAAACTAAATATATTTAGAACTGTACAATGTTAGAGCCAGTCTGTAAGTGTCAAAAAGTGCTGCTGAACATGAGGCAGGGAGAGAGTGCAGTGTGTTAGCACAAACTAGGTGGTGACTTATGCAGAAGTCTGACCTCAGGCTACCCCTTGAAGGAAAATAGGAGGATAACTTGAGCAAAGAAATGGAGTTTACAAAATAGGTTTATATTGCTCTATAAGCAGTAAAATGACTGGTGGGAAAAGAGTAAAATTTTGAACACTTGATAAGAATGTAAATTTTACTTTTTAAAGTGAATGATTTAGTGGATCACTCCCAAAGTTGCGCGTTGGTCACCTCTAACTTCATTTTCTTTCCACCCAAAAGAAAACCCAAACCCATTGACAGTCACTCTCATTCCTCCTCACCCTAGCCATTGGCAACCATAAGTGTGCTTACTGTCTTAAAAAGTAGGCTGTTCTGGCCATTTCATATAAAAAAGTTGGTCTGCACCCTTTTATGTTTGTTTGTTTGTTTGTTTGTTTGTTTGTGGTACCGGGGATTGAACTCATGACTTCACGCTTGCCAGGCAGGTGCTTATGCCACTAAGCTAAATCCCTGGCCCACCCTTTTTTGTGTCTGGCTTCTTTCATTTGGAATAATGTTTTAGAGGTTCATTCATGTTGTAGCCTGTATCAGAACTTTATTATTAGGGCCAGGGATACAGCTCAGTGGCACAAGTGCCTGGCAAGTGCAAGGTCCTAAGTTCAATTCCCAGTGCCAAAAAAAAAAAAAAAACCACTTTATTGTTTTAGGGCTTGTTAGTGTTCCATTATATATCACTTTTTACTTATCCATTCATCAACAGATGAACATTCAGGTTCTCACGTTGATATTACAAGTAATTCTTCTCTAAGCATTTGTATACACATTCTTGTTTTGTTTTTCTTTGGGGGGGAATTGTTTTTGTTTTGGTACCAGGGATCGAACTCACGATCTCATGCTTGCTAAGCAGGCACTTAAGCTGCTAAACTAAACCCCCAACCCCTGTATACACATTTTTATGGGGACATAAATTTCCAGTTCTCTAGGTTGCATATACCTGGTAGTGAATTTGCTGGGTTATATGCTAATTCTATGATTAACTTTTTGAGAAACTAAATTCTTTGCAGAGTTCTTGTAGCATTTATATTCCCTCCTGAAATGAATGAGTCCCAAATTCTCTATCTTTACCAATGCTTGTCTCTTCTATTATAGCTCTCCTATTAAGTATGAAGTGGGATCTTACTGCGGTTCCGATTTGCATTTCCCTAGTGGCTAATGAAATTAAGAATCTTGAATTGTGTTTGTTTATTCACCTATTAAATATTTACTAATTCCCTTCCCTGCTTTCTATTTCTTCATAACATTGGTTATAAATGTATTACTTTTATCACTAGAATACACTTCAGAGAGCATCTTAATGTTTTAAAGAACAGAATTCAAATGCAGACTTGCCAAAATAATTTAAAGTGCAAATTAACATTCACTATGTAACTGAATATTTCTTTGGGGGGGAGTGTTTGTTTTTTGTTTTGAGACAGGATCTCACTATGTGGTCCAGACTGGCCTCCAACTTGCAGTGATCTTTTCAACTCAGCCTCTCAAGTGCTGGGATTATAAACATATACCACTACACCTGGCCATGTTTCTTTTCTTTTTCTTTTTTTTTTTTTTATTGTTGTTGTACCAGGGATCGAACTCATGACCTCATGCTTGCTAGGCAGACACTGTGCCACTGAGCTATATCCCAGGTACCTGACTGTATTTCTTAAATATGCTTGTATCAACTTGAAGAAAATAAAAGTCATATTTTTTAAGTTTTCTATGATATGTTCATTTTTTTTTTTTTTTTTTTTTTTTTTTTTTTTTTTTTTTTTTTTTTTTTTTTTTTTTTTTTTTTGTCTTTTTGAGACAGCGTCTCTCTATGCATTTAAGGCTGACCTTGAGCTCACTTTGTAGCCCACGCTGGTCTCAAACTTGCAACGATCCTCCTGCCTCAGCCATTTAGAGTTAATATGTCCCTGTTGTTTTTGTTTTTATTTTTGTTTTTATTTTGTTTGTTTGTTTTGCTTTTCAGGTTTACTGTATTATGCAGGACATGGTTATGAAAATTTCGGGAACAGCTTTATGGTTCCTGTTGATGCTCCAAATCCCTATAGATCTGAAAATTGTCTGTGTGTACAAAATATACTGAAGTTGATGCAAGAAAAAGAAACTGGACTCAATGTATTCTTGTTGGATATGTGTCGGAAAAGGTAAAATATCTTATCTTCATCGATCAGTTGTTGGAGTTAAATAGCAGCTTTGCCAAGTCTAAGGCAAACCTTGAGATGCTAAGAACTATTTGAATTTCTGAATTGCTGAGTATACATTGAAACTGAAAGAAGAAATCTAGAGGCATATACTTTTCATGCATATTTTTAACTCCATTCCTGTTTGCAATAAAACTAAAAATGAACTACCTTGGGATGTAGCTCTGTGGCACAAGCACCTGCCTGACAAGTGCAAGGTCCTGAGTTCAATTCCTGGTATTAATAAAAAGAAGAAATAAAAGGCATGGGTATCTACTCATACTTTAAGGAACCAGTTCTCCAGAATGCCTGTGCATGTCTCTAACAGTCACTGCGATTTTCCTTCAGGAATTAATAAAACAACACCTATAAGACATGGTTGAGGGGGCAGGAGTTTAGCTCAGTGGCACAAGCGCCTGCCTGGCAATCATGAGGTCATAAGTTTGATCCTCGGTACCAGAAAAAAAAAAAATTAAAAGACATGATTTGTCACTAGTCAGCTCTGGTCTTGTAAAAAATGTAGCTGAAGGGCTGGGGATTTAGTGGCATAAGTGCCTACCTTACAAGCACGTGGTTGTGAGTTAAATCCCCAGTACCAAAATAAAATAAAATAAAATTATATATATATATATATATATATATATATATATATATATATGAAGCAGATGTTCAAGGGTTTGGGTTCCATTTATTTGTCATTGAATCACTAAAGTGCAGTGATTATTCCTTCAGGATTTACTGGGTTTTTTTGTATGATCAACATTTACAATCAAAATGCAGTGCTAGCATTCAGATGCAACTCCTCTTACAAAAGGAAGGATATGACTGCTTTCTTAATAGTGTTGGAACCATGAGTTATTTTTGAAAAATAGGTAGCTGACTAGACGAAAGATTTTAAATCTGTCATTTTAAATTATGTATACAAAAATGGTATTTTTATGGTATTACTTACATGCTTAACAAATGGTCTTTAACTTTACATATTTGCTCTGCCCTTCTCTCCTTCCCCCTTTTTAAGTAGAAATGACTATGATGATACCATTCCAATCTTGGATGCATTAAAGGTCACTGCCAATATCGTGTTTGGATATGCCACGTAAGAACACTATATTTGTGCTGAGACTCCTTATTCTTCAATGGCTTCTTTTGGACTGTATGTTAGAAACCTAGAAGCATCCATGGATGTCTATGCATAAATTTCCCTCCTCAGTATTTTGACACAAAGCTTTATATAACTGACTTTAATATTTCATGACTTGGCATCTTATCACTAAGCACCAAGGCATTTAGTTCCCATTGAAAGATTAACTCTTAGAGGAGAGAGTGAGGCTCAGGCTCATTAGTATATATGTACACGCCATGTGGTGAGTGTTTGCTTCTTCACATTTTTCCTCCTTTTTAAATTTATTTTCTATTGCATGTTGGCTAAGTAAATCATATATATTAATGGATGCTTATGATATATGTATACAGTGTGGAATGATTGAATCAAACTAATCACCCCAGATATTTACCATTTATTTTTCCAGTCTGACTAGAGCATTTTGCCTTTTGACCTGCCTTTCCGTATTTCTCCCCTTTCTAGCCTCTAGTAACCACCATTCTGCCTTCTGCTTCTATGTGTTTTGTTTTTTTAGTGTCCACGTATAAGAACATGTAATGTTTGTCTTTCTGTGCCTGGCTTGTTTCACTTATTTCTTTTGGTGTTCTTAAGGTGTCAAGGAGCAGAAGCTTTTGAAATCCAGCATTCTGGGTTGGCAAATGGAATCTTCATGAAATTTTTAAAAGATAGATTACTAGAAGACAAGAAAATTACTGTGTTACTAGATGAAGTTGCAGAAGGTAAAGTTTAAAAAAAAAAAAAACAGACCACTCAGGAAAAAGAACAGGAGAAAACCCTATTCATGGCTCCCTGCATGTTGGTTATTTTATTCCAACTGTTGTTATTTGTATTTGGAATTGGTGTTTATTTTATAAAACAATTTGTAACATAGTATCTGACAACACTTCTGCTGCTGAATTCCTTCCTTCCCTGTTGACTTAGCTGCATATCATGTATGCATATCACTTGGGCAACTGGGCTGACAACTGGTGTAGTAAGGTTTAATCCTCAGGCTTTACCTTATTTCTATGCATAGGGCCTTGGTGTTGCTCAGTCTGCTTGTTTGAAAAAGAAGAAAAAGTGGGGCTGGGGATTTAGCTCAGCAGCATAAGCACCTCCTTGCAAGCACGCAGTCATGAGTTCGATCCCTGGTACCGATATAAAAAAAAAAGAAAAGAAGAAAAAGTGTCCAATGAGATACCTCTCCCACCTTTAGAGAAAAAACTACAGAAATATCACCAACTAAATGTAACCCAGTTCTTTTCTTAATGAGCTTAGTGGTTTTTAAAAATCCTTCTTTAAGAATGAGCTCTAGAATTCTAATGCCATGTCTTTTATGCATGGCTTTCTTTTTCATCTTTTAAAAGATTATTTCTACATTTTCTATCTTCTAACAACTCATAATAATTTCAGCATGTACTTGGAATCTTTGGTTTCTCCACCATACACTTAACAAGTTGGTCTAACTTAGACTTAGTTCTGAATTAGTTTGGGAGGGTGTGCATGTATGTGTGTGCACTTGTCTGTTCATGTGTGTGTGTATATATATGTGTGTGTGTGTTTGTATATGTGTGTGTAAGTGTATATTTTCCATGGACAAACATTAACACAGACTTGGAATCATGTACGTGTGTGTGTGTATATATATATATATATATATATATATAAAGGGGATGAAATCTTAAGTTTTATACATTTTCCCCCCAGATGAGTAACCTACCCTCTCAAGACTAGCTATTATTGACTTTATTTGTTCATTTATTTATTTATTTACTGTGTTTCCCAGGCTGCTCTCCAACTCAGGAGCTCAAGAGATCCTCCTGCCTCACCCTCCTAAGTAACTAGGATTACAGGCACTTACTACTACTCTGAGCTCAACTTCGTTATTAATAATTAATAGCATAGTATACAGAACTAAGGTAAACTGTAACTTATTCATACAGATATCTGATAGTTTTAAATCTAAATTGATGTTTATCAATATATGAAAATGTATATCTAAAACATTTTAGATGAAAACAGCACATTACAAAACATGTTTATTATATAACATTTCTTTTAAATTCAAAACCTAAAAATGGCAAATGGCACATACTGCTTACAAAGACCTACACATGGGTAAACATTAAAATATGCATTGAGTAGGCACACCGCCCTGGGTAATGGTTACTTCACGTAGGTGGAAGGAAATTATGATAATTTGGCCAAATGGATAGTTTTAACACATAATTTCCTGTTTTAACAACGAAGATATCTTGGACTGGGGATATAGCTCACTGGCACAGCACCTGCCTAGCAAGCAGGAGGTCCTGAGTTCGATCCTCGAAACTCACCAAAAAAAAAGAAAAGAAAACAATCCCCAGTACTGGAAAAAAGAAATCTTAGTTAAGCTGGAGCACAATGCTAAACACCCAGAATCCCAGCTACTCAGGAGACTGAGCCAGGAGGACCATAAGTTGAAAGCCAGCATAAGCAACCTGGAAAGGTCTTTCTCAAAAACAAAAATTTCTTTAAATACTGGTAAAACAGCTCAGCGTAGAGTGCTTGCCTACTCTGCAAAAGGTCCCACCAGTCCCACACCAAAACAAACAAAGTACCAAGTAAATTTGACTGGGGCTGTTATTTTAACTTTTCTCATACATATGTATTCGTTTGTCTAACAGAATGTACTTCTCAACAGAGTAGGGACACAAAATGATCATGGCTGCTCTTTTAGAAGAGAAACATACTTCCAGCTCTTTCGAACTAGCCCAGTATTTTTATGTTCGCTCACTGTTATATCCTCAATACCTTGAACTGTGCCTGGCACATTTAGGTGCTCAGCAAATATTTGTTCAGTGACTGGATGATATGAAAATAAAACCTGATTTGTAAGAAAGTTTTTGGCCTGAATATTTAAAATATAACAAAAGGATTAGTCATCTTAACAATAATATTTACTTATTTTTAGATATGGGCAAATGTCACCTTACCAAAGGTAAACAGGCTCTGGAGATTCGAAGCAGTTTGTCTGAGAAGAGAGCACTCACTGATCCGATTCAAGGGGCGGCTGCCTCCGCAGAGTCTCTGGTGCGCAATCTACAGTGGGCCAAAGCTCATGGTATGGTGGACTCTGTCTCCTGTGAGATCTTTCTGTCCTACTATATTTGAAATTATAAAGTTTTTCTTCTGACTAAATACTTTCTTCCAAATTTTTTACCCACAATTTTTGGCCCAGTAGGCAAATCTAAAGCTAAACAAATGTTTTAATTATAGATATTGTACACTTAATTATAGACATTGCACTGACTTGTTTTGATGTTAGAGATATCAAATTATTTAGCCCATTGTTTTTATCATTGATAAAATTTAATCATGTTCAATTCTTCTGTCTTTAAAATGAGTTAACTTTTTATTTGCCTCATATGCAGTCTTTAACTTCTGTGCTCTCACTGTTAAAATGTGCAGCTGTTCAGAATCAAACAGGCCTAGATTTTCACCCAGTCTCCACAACCAGAGAAATATGTGGTCTATAAATTCTGGATAAGCCACAGTCCCCACTGCATTGAGTTGGTGAGGCTGCCTGAAGTCCACCTGAGAGACACCAGGGCTCATAAATACCAGTTGGACCCTCTTTGTGACACTAGATCAGTAGACAGGGTGATAAAGAAAAGATGAGGTAAAAATCATATCTGTAGCTTAATTTTTGGTAATTCTGTGTGATTTAGTGAAAAATAAGTTTATTGACTGAAATATTTAGAATTTTCTTTGTGTTCTATGACTCTTACTAGAGATAATTAGAAAATAATTGTATTTATTAAACCACTATAAAATATCTTAATAGTTTTTGTTATACAAGATATATTTTTGTTTAATTAATAAATGAGAGCACTTTGAAATGTAAAGTGCTCAAAATATATTGACATTCCAGAGAATTGCATAAGTAATTCAAATTGAATTTCTTACCCACAAAAAAATTTCAGTAACAAAGTTACAGTGGTAAAAATCAACAGTAATCAAAACATTTCATAAAATGAAAATAAAAGCTTATGTGGAAAATATTTGTAACAAATCTAATAAATAGATTTTTTAATATAATAATTCATATAAAATGAAAAACATTAGGATCTCTATCTCAATGAGTAAACAATCATCATAGTTAGACTAATAATAAGAATAAGGGATGGTAATAGTTATTAAAGAAAATTCTTAATATATTTTTAGCCCATCAAATAAACATTTTAAAATGTAATAAAACTTCATTTATATCTAAATTGAAAACAATCTGTTTTTATATAGCTTTCTTCAACAATGCCAAAGCATTAAATGTATGACATATTAGCTATTCTAGGACAGTGATAGACCCAGAAATAATACAGATATTCAGGAGTAGAACAGTGATCAAAATTAGTAAAGACTGTAGCAGTAATATATTGATTAAAAATTCTTGTCATGGTGATAGAATGTAGCTCCATGGTAGTACATTTACTCAGCATGCAGTAACCCCTGGGTTCCATGTCCAGCACTGAAAAAAATTCTTGCCATGAAAACTAAGACATCAGTGAAAATATATCTATGGTTGTATGTATACTTTTAATTACCACTATGAAAATTATATATACAGATGGACAAGAACTATAGTAAATGAAAAATTTGATTTGTTTGGCCAGCAGTGAGCGTCTTTGTTTTATTGTGAAAGTATGTTTAAAAAAATAATGGTTATATAGTATTTTTAAGTAAAAGAAAAGACTATAACTATTTTGCCCTATTTAGGATATTTGGTATTTTTCAGAAAATAATGTTCTCTAAGTTTTTCTTACTGTTTTTTTTTTCCTTTTTCTTTTTCTCTTTTTTTTTTTTTCCAGAACTTCCAGAAAGCATGTGTCTCAAATTTCAGTGTGGTGTTCGGATTCAATTAGGATTTGCGGCTGAATTTTCCAATGTCATGATAATCTATACAAGTATAGTCCACAAACCACCTGAGATTGTAATGTGTGATGCCTATGTAACTGATTTCCCACTTGTAAGTCTCTTTTCTCTTTTATTTAATTACAGTGATATATCTTTGCTATTAAAGACTAAATTTTTGACCTGAGGAGGTAGCTCAGTGGTAGCATGAGTGAGGCCTTGGGTTCAGTCCCCACCACTACCCCCCCCAAAAAAAATCACCTCAAGACTAAACTTTTAAAAGCTTAAATCTGATGGTAAATATGAAGAAGATACATTTATGTAAGTTTACATGTATGTTTATTTGTGTTTCGGTAACACTATCATAGTGTTTAATAATTATAAAAATACTTTAGGCTTCTCAAATTTGAAAATACCTAAGTTCACTCAGGAAGGGTGCCTTTGATTTCTCATATCCTAAAAAGGATATCAAATGTGAAAGAATAAAACACACTATACATAAATGAAGAATAAGTTTCCAGTATGTTATTGGAACAGTGTAAGACTTACTCGTTGAGTTATGATACTATTAGTATATTGAAAGAATAGAATTCTAATTCTGTCCTTTCCAAACATTTAATTACAAAATTTATTTTTGTCTTATTCTAAAAAAGCCAATAAATAGTGTCTCTGTTTCCTACATAGATATAAGAGGTTGAGGAATAAGCAAGGAGAAATAGAAATGTCTCTGTTACTTACAGAAGCTTGGTGGAGAACACTGCTTCGTGTTCGATCAGAGAATGTTGCTCAGAACCTGAGAACTAGACAGTGCCCCCATCAGAACAGCACTGTGCAGGACGGGCCTCCTTGCTGAGGTGCCCAGGCAGAGCCGTGGGCATCCTGTAGAGCAGCACAACACTCCTGTCCTTCGCCTGTGGATTGGCTCTAAAAGGGAAGGACTGACCTTGGCCTGATGGTTTATTCTTCCTCCTCATTTTAAACCTATGAATCCCCCTGCACCTTCCCAAAGTGATGATAAAGAGGCAGAGAATCCAAGATTCAAGCACTAGGGTGTTTTCCCTACTGCAAAGGAAACTGGAGTATGGTAAAATACGTTTAGAGAAATACTTAGAAAGAAACTGTCCTTTAAGAGCTAGCTGCGTGCATGCATGCATGTGTGTGCGTGCGTGCATGTCTGCATGTGCGTGTGTGTTGCTAGGGATTGAAGCCAGGGTGTTAGTACTACCTTTTTTTGTCTTTTTTTTTTTTTTTTTTTTGTCTTTTTTGAGACAGGGCCTCACTTTTTGGTTCAGGCTAGTCTTGGGCTCACTCTATAGTCCAGGCTGGTCTTGAACTTCAACCATCTGCCTGCCTCAGCCTCCCAAGTGCTGAGATTACAGGAGTACACCACTATGCCCGGCCTTTTTCTGTTTTGTTTTGAAACAGTCTTGCCCTGGCTGGCCTCAGACATGGAATCTCCCTGCCTCAGCCTCCTAAGTGGGATTACAAGTGCATGCCATTGTGCCTGACTAAATTTACTTTTTAAATATATTTACACAGAATCTTGAATTCTAATTATAACCATAGAACATCAGTTGCATTGTTTCTTTTGTCTTGGATAAGAGTCTACCTGCCTCAAGCCAAAATGCTGAGAGTTATACCTGTCCATATGATTTATGTGATAAACTATATTGTAAGTTTCAGTGATTTCAATATAACACTCACTGATTTTTTTTTCCACAGGACCTAGATATTGATCCAAAAGATGCAAACAAAGGGTCTCCTGAGGAAACTGGCAGCTACTTGGTATCAAAGGAGCTGCCCAAGCACTGCCTCTACACAAGACTCAGTTCCCTGCAAAAATTAAAGGTGACTATTTTTCCTGTTAATAGTAACTAGTAAAAAACTAGCTGACACTGAAAATTCTCTAGTGTAGTCCATAAATGTGCTGACTTTTTGGATATCAAAGTAGAGAAAACCAACCTACAGTGGGTCTTCTCAGTGACCATTTTCATATTACACAGTGGTGCCTCAGTTCACAAATGCTCTTGTTTATAAACTCTGTATTGGGTGGCAAACACAACCACAGCCATCTTTGCTGCACAAACATGAATCCAAACATAGCCATCTTTTCCAGAATTGTAAAACAAATTAAAAGCTCATAAGCTGAGGTACCACTGTGTTGTATCCCTGATAGAAGCCTGAGGACATTTTTGTGAAGATCCCTGTGCTTACCTTCCATACAATTCAGAAGTTAGTAACACAGAGCATATTCTACTTCTATATACCTTAGCATTTTGAGATAATCACTTTCGTGTCCTATAAGTTTCTATAAAACATACAAATCAGAATTGAAATATCTTTTTAATCTCTTTCATTTGTACTTGCAAATGAGAAGCTAGCTTTACATGGTTAAGTTTCCTAATAAAAGCACGTCCTTGCAGAAATTGAGTTTTTAATTTATTCATAGCTGAATATCCTAGAATGTCTTAGACAAAACTTGGGGACTGGAATGGGCACTTGACAGTTACATGAAGACAATAAGTACATACCTGCTGTCACCTGTTCATACCCAGTCTATTTAAAGTCATGTCTTCAAGATTTAGCCTGTTACCTGATTCAGTTATATTTGTCTCTTATGATTCTGGATTAGCCATAATTTTGGGGGGAGGCGTTTATTTATTTAAAGAGAAAAAGACATGTAAAGGGTAGAGATAATACAGAATTTCAAAAAAAAAAAAAGTAAGAAATCACTAGTTGATAAATTACATATTGTCCTCTTAGAAATAGTTGTTCAAGTTACAAAATTAAAGCATACAAAGTAGATATTCAAACAGTGAGAGTGTAAACAGCTATGCATGCATGAGTCTCTACATGTATTTCTATCCTTTCTGTATTAGAGGGAAAAACAAAACCTAGCAAGACAAAACAAAACAAATTCCTATAAAAACATGAAACCAAAAAGTCATATAAAACCACAGTACAAGGTGATCTACAATGGTTACTGTGTCAACAGAATTGTCTATATCATCAGGCATAACTGAATATAGCAGTATAATTGAATATAGCAGTATATAACAATATTAGTAAAAATAAAACATTGTAGACAGTATAAAACTTCAAAGGCAGGTAATAATCAAACTAGAGTGGATATTCTAGTGAATCTTGTCATCTTCAGTGCAGTTGCCTATACTCTCAGACTTGATACTATCAATCATAACAGCTTTGAATAAAATCTATCAATACAAAACAGCAATCCAACAAACCAGATTCGATTACGATCAGTCATGGTAAAACTGTAGGTTATACAAAGCTTTAGATTAGGTTAATAGGAAATTAAGGATGATTACTGTACCATATCCTATTATTTTCAGGATAACTGTCTATGCTCTCAAATCTAGTACAGGAAGAATGACTGGAACAGAATATAATACATTTAAGCAGAGTGGTGTGAGTAATGTGGGTTTTAAATCCTGGTACACTATTAACAATATAGTTTATCAAGGCCATCTATGTTAGAGATTCTAGCCATCCTTCTCTGCCTCATTTCTGCTATGCTATTTTTCTGCCTTTGTTTGTCTAGTTTTCTCCTTCATTCTACTGCCTGCCCCACTTATTGAGGCCTTTCTGCCACTGTTCCTAAAATCCTGGTATTTTTTTTTCTCTCTCTCTAGAATGTCCTTCAGTATTCTCTGTAGCATTGGATTGGTGGTCACAAATTCCCCCAGTTCCTCTTTGTCATGGAAGCATCTTGTTTCCCCATCAACTTCTAGTGACAGTTTTGCAGGGTACATCAATCTGGGCTGGAGGTTATTTTCTTTCAGGGCTTGAAATACTTCGCTCCAAGCTCTTCTTGATCTGATGGTCTCTGTCGAGAAGTCTACCATGATCTTGATGGGCTTACCTTTATAGGTAATCTGTTTCTTTTCTCTGACAGCTTTTAATATTCTGTTTTTATATTGAATTTCTGGTATCTTGATTATTATATGTCTGGATGTAGCTCTGTTTTGGTTGTAGGTGGCTGGAGTTCTGTATGCTTCACATAACCGAATGTCATTTTTTTTTCCCATGCTTGGGAAGTTTTCCTTAATTATTTCTGTGAATAGCCTTTGTAATTCACCTGTATGTATTCCTGCTTCTTCATTCACATTTCTTAAATTGTATATTCTTTTGTCATCTTCTAGCCTTTGTGTTGGTACTGCCTGTTTCCTTGTTATTTTTAGGAGATCTTTCCTTTCTTTTCATGATCACCCATTGTAAACTTGTCTTCAAGTTTTGATAGTCTATCCTTAGTTTCTTTTAAGGCGTTTTGCCAGCTTTCAGTGGAGTTTTTAATTTCCTGGTAGTCTCTTTGAATCTGCTTCATGTATTCTATATTTTCTTTCTATTCTTTATCGAATGTTTCTCTCCTTTTTTTGTGTTCCTCCCTTCTTCCATCTATATCTTCCTGAGAGATGCTTCCTGAGAGCATTTCTTTTATTACTCTACTCATATCCTGATTTAATATTTCAGTTTTGAGCTCACCTACAAGGTCCCAAAGATATCTCTTAATGTCCATTGAAGCCGTGTCTGATGTTGCATGTTTGCCACCCTCAGTCTCCCTTGTTTTTCCCTCTCCTGGATCAGTGGATTAATGAAGGTCCCTTCACCAGCTCCACTCTCCCTTGGGCTCACTAACCCCCGACTTCAGTGCTGCTGTGGCTCCTGTGAGTGACAGCAGGAACGAGTTTGGGCGGCTCTGCTGGCCTGCACGGATTCAAGCTGCTGCAAATTCAGGCCAGCGCAAACTTGGTGGGTCGCAGTGAAAATGCTGTGTCCCATAATTTTTAGCTGTTCCAGTTGTAGTCCCGACGTATTTGATGAGCTTTTTTACATTTTAATTTCTTCCTGTGTCAAGAGAATCCATCTCTCTCTGTCTGGATCTCTCCAGGATGTTTTATTCTGGCATATGAGTTGTTTCTCCCAGGAGGCTTTGTATTTTGTTGCTCACTCATTGGCCATCTTGACTTCTTCCTGTGAGCTCATGGCTGCGTGGTGGCTGGTCCAACCAGGCAGTGCTCCCAGGGCATACCTGGTTCGCGGTTCAGTGGTACGCGGCTGCCCTGGATCTCAGTCTCCCCCAGGATCCCCTCTACTCATATCTTGCTTTACCTGATTTAATATTTCAGTTTTGAGCTCATCTACAAGATCCTGAAGATATCTCTTAATGTCTGTTGAAGCCATGTCTGATGTTACCTGTTTGCTGCCCTCAGTCTCCCTTGTTTTTCCCTCTCCTGGATCAGGGCTCTCAGGGTTCTGGGCTGGGGGCCTCCTCTTGCCCCTCTCCTGTCATGGTCCCAGCTTCCTCCACACAGGTGTACAGTGGAGGTCCCAGCCCCTTTCCCTGTCGGTCAGGGTTCTTCTGAAGCATGCTGGTGAGGGACTTCCGTCCTCTCCTTCCTGCTCTTGTCACCGAGGTGTAAGCAGGGGTGCTTATGCCAGCCCCTCCCCACCAGGCCAGCCAAACTACAGGGGCCTTCACCAGATTAGTGTGTGGTAGGCGCAGGGAATCGATTTGGAATGGCTCATTGGGTCCCTCCCGGCCAGGGATGCAACCCAGTCCAAGCAAATCCCATGAATCTGCTCTGGGGAGGGAGCAACCAATTGAAGTCACTGTCACTCCCAGTTCAGGCTCCTCCTGTCCGATTCCAACATGTCACCCATTTGGTCACGCCCTTCCCGTGAGGGGGTCTTATTCCCAGCACTGACTATGGATTAATGAAGGTCCCTTTGGTGGCTCCACTCTCCGTTGGGCTCACCAACCCCCAACTTCAGCAGCGCCTGTGGCTCCTGTAAGTGGTGGTGAGGATGAGTTTGGGCGCTCTGCCGGCCAGTGCGAATTTGCGAATTCAGGCCAGTGCAAACTTGGCGGGTCGCAGTGAAAACACCTTTTCCAGTAATTTTAGCTGTTCCAATTGTAGCCCCAAGACTGCGTGTTTGATGAGCTTTTTTACATTTTAATTTCTTCCTGTGCCAAGAGGATCCATTTCCCTCTGTCTGGGTCTCTTCAGGATGTTTTATTCTGGCATATGAGTTGTTTCTCCCGGGATGCTTTGTATTTTGTTGCTCACAGATTGGCCATCTTTAGCTCCTTCCATCCATAATATTTTTAAACAGCTTACATTTTTGACACAGGTGTAAAGCCAGATTTTTTTTATCAGTATTTGTTTGTAAGATGTAATAATTACACTTGTCTTGGGGAATTGATACATGTATATCATTTTTACATTAAAACCATAATTCCCATTTCTAATAATAGGAAAAGATAAGATACCAGAAGTCTGATATAAGATCTGTGCAGTCTTGACTAGTTACCAGAGTAAGAATTGGAATTCTACTAAACTCCTAAGTACTGAATGAAAGTAAAGGAAGCTAATTGTAGCTGGTCTTTCCACATTTAGGGAGATGGGGAAAGATGCCTTGAGAATTTTGAACCTAATAAAAGGGGCTAAGTAGGTTTCTGTTATTGTGTGTGGGAATGAAATCTTAAAGACTGATACATTTTCACAGTTGGTAAAAATGGTGAACCAGCCAGGAACATAGCTCAACAGCACAAGCACCTGCCTGGCAAGCACAAGGTCCTGAGTTCCATTTCTAGTACCAAAGAAAAACAAGAAGAAAGAAAAAACAGTGCTGACTCTGCTTTCTTTTACTTTTCAGGAACATCTGATCTTCACAGTGTGTTTATCATATCAGTACTCAGGATTGGAGGACACTGTGGAGGAGAAACAAGAAGTGAATGTCGGGAAGCCTCTCATAGCTAAGTTAGACATGCACCGAAGCCTGGGCCGGAAGACCTGCTATCAGACGTGCCTGATGTCCGATGGGCCTTACCACAGCTCCACGCCAACCTCTGGGGCAACAGGGCATTATCCTTCCTCTCAGGACTCATTCCATGGTGTCTACCGTTCACATCTTGCTAATTCAGAGAGCATTGTGCCGTCTGACCGATGTCACTGCAGCCGGACTCCTAATGCTTCTGACGCTTTTATTTCAAGTTATCACACTCACCATTACTCCTGTCAGCTTGGAAGGAGTAACGTGCCAGTGGAGACAACAGATGAAATGCCATTCAGTGTCTCTGATGGGCTTAGGATTTCTGAAAAGTGACCTTGTTTTTGAAAGTTCACATAATTACTAGATGCCTCATGTGAAATAGTACTGAAACAAAATGAGGCATTGTGACAAGGCAAACACAGATATATGGAGAGAAAACTGGTAACAACCCTTTAATAAGCTCTAGACTTTGAGATGATGGAATTACAGTTTTTAACCATAGACGACTTCTTGCTTCTTTTTCTCTTTTTAACTTGTAAATTGAGTGATTTGTTCTCTGAGAATGAAATATGGATATATGTATATATGTGTACAAAAATATTTTTATTTTGACTACTTGGAAGTGAGAGGAGTGGAAGTGGCATTATTGTAGTATAAGTCATTGAACCTTTAAAAGCTGAAGGACTCCTGTTGACCTTCAGACCTAACCTGGTTTAGTTGAGAAAAACAGATTGAGTCCTCTTGTCTAAGTTATAACTGGCACAGAACTGAGACCTCTCGAATTCTATTCCAGCAATTTTTCCACTACATACTGCCTTCCTTATGGGCTCTGAGACATTATTTTTGAAAGGAAGGAAGAAAAGGAGAAAGAGGAGGAGGAGGGAGAGAAATGTAAATCTGTGTATTATCTAAGTAATGTACAGGCTTTGATTTATGATTATGAGACTTTGGTGTAAATATCAGTTCCAAGGTTTGTATATAAATCTTATCCAGACCAGGCTTAAATTTCATGTGGTCATGAAACCACATGAAAGGTGATGAGATATTTGTCTATGTTAAAGCTAGAGAGCAGAACATAAGAATAGAGATGTAACTGGACAGTTTTAATAGCTGCTTATTTGAATCTTCCAGACATTGAAAGTGTCTTCCTTGATAACATGTATTTCCTTCTTGAATTTTATAGGTCTTAAGAGAGAAAATTCACTTAGCAGACTTAAAAGACAAATGGCAATGAAAAGGGAAATACTGAATTAGTGATTTTAAATGGGCTTAGGAGATAATATCCTTATCATTTTTGGTCCTTCCTAAAAAGCAGGTTTGAAGGACAGCTGGCAGTCTGGGTTTGGTGGTACATGCCCAAAGTCCCAGGACTCTTAGTAGTCTGAGGCAGGAGGATTGCAAGTTTGAGTCCAGCATGGACAACTTAGTGAGACCCTGTCTCAAAATGAAAAGGGGCTCAGTATGACATCCCTGGGTTCCTTCCCAGGGCAAGTAGGAGTAGAAAGGCAATTAACCAGAGAAAAGAAAGAGATTGTGAGTAATTGTTAGAGCCTCAAAAGAAATCCCAGGCCAGATGGCTCTACCACTGAATTCTATCAAACATTAAAATTAGTACCAACCCATAGCAAAAGAGTTGGGAAGACCAACTCTTCCCAAAAGATGTGAGTGTACTTCCTAATGTGAGTCAGATAAGTAGGGGGATCACTTCTGTTCAGCTTTGTACTTGAGGTTTTAGCCAGGGCTCAAAAAATAAAAACCATCTGTATTGGAAAAGAAGTAGAACTATAAGTTGAGCAAGTTTCTTGGATACAACACCAAAAGCACAAGCAACAAGGAAGACATCGAATGGGACTTTATCA
The DNA here is from genome assembly GCA_004027455.1 of Hydrochoerus hydrochaeris. Taxonomy (NCBI): domain Eukaryota; kingdom Metazoa; phylum Chordata; class Mammalia; order Rodentia; family Hydrochaeridae; genus Hydrochoerus; species Hydrochoerus hydrochaeris. The sequence continues at coordinate 43,486 of PVLA01002389.1, read as the reverse complement.
GATTAAACTTGTAATTTAAAGGCATCATTAAGAAAATGAGTGCCGGATGTGGTAGGGCACGCCTGTAATCCCAGCACTCAGGAGGCTGAAGCAACAGGATCACTGAGAGTTCGAGGCCAACCTGGGCTACAAAGTGCATTCAAGTCTAGCCTGAACAGCATAGCAAAACCTTGTCTCAAAAAGACCCCCGCATGGGGCTGAGGATTTAGCTCAGTGGCATAAGCGCCTGCCTGGCAAGTGCAAGGTTGTGAGTTCAATCCCTGGTACCACAAAAAAAAAGACCCCACACACACCAAAAAAAGCTCCTAGAATAAGAAAAATGATCGTGAAAAATTGTGCATCTGGTAAGACTTGTAAAGAACTCAGAGTCATAAAAAGATCCATGTTTGGGTGTACTTCATGGTGGCTCTCACAGATCAGCTCTGCCCAGTGACCTATGTGATGCAAGAAATGCTGTGATCTGTGTTCCTACTGTGACACCAAACAGCCCCCTGTGGTGGTCATGCAGTTGCAGCGAAGTTCGTGGACCCTGGGATTTCACTTTTGATGTAAGCACAACATATAGTCAGTATCTTCCCTAATGGGCTGTGTGGCCGTGGAGAACTGGAAGGCAAGGAAAAGGAACTTGTTACCTTTCATGTTTTGCCCTCTGTGCATTTTTTTTAAAAATCCAAGCATGTATTGTACTTACTGTTTTAAAACTAAAAGAATGGTACACTTTTTATCGGTCATGTTTTTATTTTATTTTACTCAGTTTGTTGTGTAGTACTGAGATAGGGTTGGAAGTTAGGAAAACTAACTTGTCAATACCAGTTAGAATGTGAGAGAGGAAAAAATGTAAGAGAGAGAGTAAAATAGAAGTTTGAGCAATTAAAGGTTCCCCTAAATCCAAAATGATTATTCGATGATGGGGAAAGGATATTTTCTGGAAAGTGGTTAAAAATATTTATAAAGTAGTAATTACAAATCACATGTTTTCTTAAAAAAAGAGCACTCATCTCAATACATGGGAATATTCGGCTATCAAACAAACTGTTGCTGATTCAGGGATGAACAAGGGAAATCATGAGAGGATGAGCCTTAGAAAACATCTGACACAGGCTGAGGCAGGAGGATCGCCATGGGTTTGAGGCTGATGGGCAACCGTATCTCAAGGAAACAACAACAACAAAAATAACAATACTGACACAAATGGTGCATTTGGCTGTTACCTTCTTCCTGTGGCTCTATGTTTAATGCTTTTCATATCTATGACTTGCTGCATAGAAATCTATCAGGCCTTCTTAGCAGTCACAGTTTTTGACTTCAGATTCAAGAAATGCAGTCATGTAGCCAAAGTTTATGTGATTGAGACATGTATGGACGCATGGTTAATATGAGAATGAAATCAGATTTTTACTTAAGGTTTTTTAAGTCTTAAATTGTGTTATTTGAACATATCCCTGTTGTTAATATACTGTCATTGCTTTTAGCTGTCAACCGATGCCAAGAACTCAGCATTTATCCATTCCTTTGTGTACTGCATCCACTTTCTGACATTGACATTGATGTTCAAATTCAGCCTGAGTCCCTGGTGGTGGAGCTCAGTGTGGTATGTGTGCATAGTATCATCACAGCCCTGGGTTCAATCTTCAGTACTAAAAAAAAAATCATAGTTGGATATTGTGAATTTGATCCAGGCCCAACTGGGGCATTTGAACTCAGGGCCTCATGCATGCTGAGTACCTGCCTTAGTACTGAGCCACAGCAGCAGCTCTGGTTTTTTGTTTTTTTTGTTTTTTTTTTTTTTTGAGGGTTGTGTTTTGTTTTGTCTTTTACTCTTCTGCCCCTTTATGTGCCATATCATATTGAATAAAATGTTAAAAAAAAACACATAAGAATGTTATATAAATATGCTAATCTTTTTTCATTATTTCATGATAAAAGTACTCTAGCATCAGACATGTTTGGCTTTACTGAGAATCAAAGTAATTCAAGGCTTCAGTAGTTACTAATCATGTGACCTGAAATGTTTTGCTTATCTATTCCTATATTACTTGATGGTGTAACATCTGAGGATTTATTATACTTTGTAGAACTGGCAGTACTAAAATCATCCCTATAAAGCAGGCTAGGTGATGCATTACTATAATCCCAGCATTGGGAGGCAGAGGCAAGAAGATTGCCACAAATTCAAAGCCAGTCTGGGCTACATAGCATGACCCTGTCTCAAAAAACCAAACACCAACTATAAACCACCAATTTTCTGCAAAGGATCCACATTGTTCTTCAAATCAGGCATCCTCAAAACCATACCTATGCAATATAGATTGTGTTTGTTATTAACATACTGCCCATTATTACTGTCATGGCATTGGTGATACATAGTTCCTAAAATAGGGTTGAAGCAAGGCATGGTGGCACACGCCTGTAATCCCAAAACTCAGGAGACTGAAGCATGAGGATTGCTGGGTCTGAGGCCAGCCTGCACCACAAAGCAAGACCCTGCCTCAAGGCCATGTTGGACCTTGGGGCACTGGGAAAACAGGCAGCCACTAGCATGCCACTCTGCTAAGTGGCTGTGCCTGGCAAGCCATGGCCATCCCAGGGCGAGAACCATATCAGCATTTCCTGAGACCCACAACGCACCATGTTGGACCTTGGGGCGCTGGGAAAACAGGCAGCCACTAGCATGCCACTCTGCTAAGTGGCTGTGCCTGGCAAGCTGCAGCTGCCCCAGGGTGAGAACCGTATCAGCATTTCCTGAGACCCACACCACACCATGTTGGACCTTGGGGCACCGGGATAACAGGCAGCTGCCAGCATGCCACTCTGATAAGTGACTGTGGCCTGGCAAGCCATGGCTGCCCCAGGCTGAGAACCATATCAGCATTTCCTGAGACCCACGCCGCACCATGTTGGACCTTGGGGCACTGGGAAAACAGGCAGCCAGTTCACCCCTCTGGTGGGCAGTTGTGAGCCTACTGGGGTGTGGGCTAAGAATCAAACATCCGTTCCCACCCCCCCTCATCAGGTGAGAGCCGGAGATCTGAGCGTGTCTTGCGAGTTTGACTATAGGCAATACAGCAAATAAGTGGGATTTTCTTCTGCTATCTCTTTGAAGGCAAATATTTTTATCTCTGTTTTGCTCTGTTCTGATCATGGTATTGCTCTATTCAATATTCTGTTTTTATAATTTCGGTATTTCCTTCAATATTGCTCTACCTGACTGAAGGAACAACTATTGTGAAGAAAACCAGATATACTATTGTACCTATTGCTGATATCCCAGTAACCTGCTGTGAGGTTCTGTACCAATTTCACTGCACTGCCTCAGTTGTCTATGTCCTGTCTTGTTCTGCTATATTTTACTATCTTCAAAATAAAATAATAAGTAAAATAAAAAATAATAAGGAAAATTTAAAAAGTAAATAACAACAAAACATCAGTAAGGAACTGAGCAACCTGAAATATGATATAACTGAACAGATAATGGACTTAAAAAAGCAAAAGGAGGAAAAGCAAATAATCTAAAGGGTATAACTGCATGTATATTTAAGGGTGTAGGATTGATAATTATGTTGCTAAGTTTTTGTTGGATCAGAGAACAGAACTGTCTGCAGCCTCACTGTTTGAATGTCCACTTTGTATGCTTTGATTTTGTAATTTGAACAACTACATCCAAGAAGACAATATGTAATGTATCAACCAGTGATTTCTAACTGTTCATTTTTTTTTGAAATTCTATATTGTTAGGTTGGGGATTTAGCTCAGCAGCATAAGCGCCTGCCTTGCAAGCATGCAGTCGTGAGTTCAATCCCTGGTACCAATTAAAAAAATATATATATATATTGTTTCTACATTTTTTTTTCTGTTTTGCTTTATTTTTCCCCTCGCCTTAAATAATTTTTTTTTTAAAAAAAACCCTACCTCAAAAAACCAATCAGTAGAATGGAGTTGAAGTATGATGGTACAGGCCTATAATCCCAGCACCCCAAGAGGCTGAAACAGGAGGAACCAAATTTAAGCATCAACCTAAACTGGGCAGGGTGCCTCATGCCTATAATCCAAGCACTCAAGAGGTTGAGGCAAGAGGATTGCCATGGGTTTGAAACCAGCGTAGGCTACACAGCAAGTTCAAGGCCAGCCTGAATGACATGATGAGACCCTGTCTCAAAAACAAACACCAGCCTAGGCAATTTAATGATGTAGCAAGACCCCATCTAAAAATTTTTTAAATGGACTGGGACTATAGCTTGGTGTAAAAGACCTGGCTTCAGTCTCCAGTACTACAAAGTAAAATAATTAGGGATGAATTTTATTCACTCTGAAGTCACTTTTCAAAAACTGTAGAATATCACCAGTTCTTAATATGACAAAATAACTTTTATGATAGCTATCAACAAAACAAGTCTGAATAGTAATATTTTGCTTGCTTGTATTTTCTGAATTTTATGCAGCAAGCAGCTTTTATATACTTTTAAAATTACATGTACGTAATTATATGTGTGTGTTCAACATCAGCAAATTTTTTAAAACATTTACTTTTCATTAAAATCTTCAAAGTGCACAGTACTTTGTGTTTTTAATATCATGAGCAGTTACAGAGGTGCTTATTACTAATTCTGCCTGTTATAAAACTATGAAAGATAATCCTATTAAGTCTGTAGTAATTCCACTTTTTCTCATCATGTTTGAGTTTAGTCCAAAAACAGCATTTTTAGTAAAAACACAACAGGTGAGTATTCCTATCTGAGTAAGCTACTGGGCACAAAGACCCTAGATGGTACCATTTTCTGTATGCTACACGTAAACATTCTCTAAGTCTCCACAGCCTTGCAATTATGAATGAAGAAACTGATCGTTGGGCTAACCTGAGATGTGCATTCATTCACCCAGGATAACCTAAGTGCTGAGTGCAGGGCCAGGATGACTCAGACCTAAACTGCAGCCACCACCCCCGCTTCTTGTTCCACAGTGCTGTTGCTGCTTATGTAACAGCCCAGAAGATAGGCAATCATTGTGGAGTTGGTGCAGAAGTGGTATGACATAAAATGGTCTCTTGATGGTGTAGAAATAAAGATTGTATCTAAGAGATACCTCTTTGAAGCTTGCAACAAACAGTCCTCCTTTGATAACAAGTGGCCCTGTGCATTGCATAACTTCAGTCCTTGTTTTCTAATCGCAGCAGGAAAAGAGCCAAGATGGTTATTGATAACATTTTAACATTGTCTTAATATTTCATTATCCATGAGAAATATTTTTAAAATATTGAAACATTATAGAAGAGATTAATTTTTCATCCCTAAATATAAAAGCCACAGATCACATTCCCATAATTTCCAAAAGATTTGTTCCAAATTTAATCTGCTTGGTGGAGACATCTGTCTTGACAGGAAAATATGTTTTGCTTTGCCTTCTTTTTTCTTTCCTTTTTTTTTTTTTCAGTTTGTTTTCATTTTGTTTTGTTCTATGAGATAGGGTCTTGCTATGTAATTCTGACTGGCCTTGAACTCACTATGTAGCCCAGGCTGCCCTCAGACTTGTGGCAATCCTCCTGCCTCAGTCTCCTGAGTGCTGGGGTTATTTTTTATTATGATTATGATGTAACACAATATAGTAATATAATTATTATTACAAGTGTGTGCCAATATGCCTGGCCATAAGCTTCAGTTTTACCACTTCCAATTTTGTATAGAATAGTCATTCCTATATTATGAAGGCTTAGTGTCTCCCTAAAAGAGATGCAAGAGATTATAAAGATAGAGATGAGAGACAGAGAGAGGGAGATGGTGCAGGCTTCGGCAGGTTGCTACATTGTTACCCAGCCTGGCTCTTCAGTTTCTCTATTCTCAACCCACCTTGGATAGGCAGTTTTGTTTCCCTTCTCCCTGTGCCATTGATAAAATTGACCTCACTTGCTGGATTCCAGTGGTTTCAAGCTTTCCAGAGCTGCTCACTGAGAGTGGAGTTGGGCCTCTCCCTCATTTTGTCTTAAAGGACTGTGCTTTTATCTGTTTTACTCATTGCCTTTCCCCAGCGCACTGTGCTTTCCATGGTCTCTCCTGTGGAAGGGTTCTAGTCTCTCAGTAGCCCCCTAGCCTTTGCTAGAGGTTTTCCTCACACAGCTGCCCCATACTTCTGCATTAGGGATAGGGGAAGGAAGGTTCCCAGTTGAGCAGCGAGGCTGGAGCCTTGTAGTCCCTCTTAAGGAAAGGAGCTGACCGCCAGCCGGCTTGAGCTGCTGATGACCAGAAAAGACTATATATAGGAGCAGGTCTTGACCAGCAATTTTGGCCCCTGGAGCAAACGCCACCAAATCTGACCCATTTAAATCAGATGTTATTGCTAACTTGGTATTATGTTTCTTAAAACCTGATTTTACACCGTGGTGCCACACCAATGGCTTCAGAGGTACACAGAGACACGCTCACCTCCCAAGGTAAACACATGCGATGTGGCAGACCAGGGAGGCAGCACCCAGGCAGAGCACTTGGCTCAGCTCTTCCCTGAGGCGCATGTGTGGGAACAACCAGCAAGGCGTTTCTGGGTGTGTGCAGGAATCCAAGGGATCATCAGAAGAACCTGACAGCTAACGTCGCCTTGGCCAACCTCATTACTGGGCCTGGAATGTTTCCCAGCTGAGAGGACCTGCCTTAGGCAGCCCCAGCAGAGCACTGCCAACATTTACTGCCAACACCTCTTCCCAACAAACTTCCTGTGGCAGTTCATTCCAGATCTACCTGCAGACTTGCTTGGAGCCCTTTTGGTCACCTGAGTGGCTTCAGCCTGGCCCCGCCGCTCATCAGGGTGAGTGAGCCACACTGGTCACCAAGGCCCAAGCTGGGGGCTGCAGAGACCCAAAGGCAATTTCGTAGCATTGATTCTGTTCGTAGACTGACAACAATGCCACTCATAAGGAATTGTCAGCCCTCTATATCCACATTTGTAGATTTAACCAAATGTACAGCAAAAACGCTCAAGGGGACAAATTCCAGAGAATTCCAAAAAGCAAATTTTGGAGCTACCACTCACCGAAAGCCTGAGTGCTGACTTCCAGGAGGCGTAGGCTCTGGATCCAGCCCCGCCCTCAGTGCTCACTGGGCTTGCTCTCCTCACCCTGCGGAGTGCCGTGTGGTTAGGCCTGCAGTGGCACATCTGTCCTTCCCTACGCAGTGCAGTGCATCAGCCGTTTACACAGCACTTACGTTGTGTTAGGTGTCAGAGAAGACTTGACGTGTAGGGGGAGGTGGTGCATAGGCTATCAGCAAACTCCTTAAAATACAGCGCAAGCCTGGAGTAGTGCCTCATGCCTTAATCACAGCACAGTGGGAAGCTGAGGCAGGAGGGTGGTAAAATCAAGTCCAACCTAGGCAACTTAAAGACTTAGCAAGGACCTGTCTCAAAAAAAATAGAAGACTGGAGATATCACTCAGCACAAAGGCCTGGGGTAGTCCTCACTACCACAAAAAAAAAAAAAAAAAAGAAAAAGTACAGATTGCTCACTGGGCTCACTGCCTGAGCTCAGCAGCCTGCAGGGGCCTTTCCCAGCACCCACCACACTGTTGTAGGTGAGAATGGGAGAGAGCCTGGCTCCATGGTTACAGAGAGGGTGCGAGGAGGGCTGCTACCCACAACCACTCTGTGCAACTGTCGCTCTACTCTCCTTCCTCCCTGGTGCCCCTTTCTAGGTTTTGTTGGTTGCTGAGGAGGACAAGAGAGGATCATGCAGATCCTGTTGTCAAGCCTTGGAACTACACTCAGTTCAAGGGCTTCACGCATTTCAGTCTGCTGCACTGACAGCTAAACTGGAAAGAATGAGACTGTTTAAATAGCGCTGGAGTTAAGAAGAGTCCCTGAGACTCTGCCCTTCACAAGATAAGGTAGACCACAGAGCTGTCACGTGCTATTTGTGTGAAAAGCCAGAAAACGCCACTCTGTAGAGATGGAAGATGGGTTCGTGGGTGCCAGGGACCGTGGAGGAGCCTGGAGAGCACCAGCTTCTGGGTTTGGAATCTATTCGGGGAGTGATGGCTGCATGACCTATGAATCTGCTAAGTATGCTTTTTAATGAATGGGTGCGGCTGCCTGGCAAACACAAGGTCCTGAGTTCCATTCTCAGTACCAAAAATAAGTAAATAAATAGATGAGTATACAGCATGGAAATTATCTTACAGTAAACTTTAAAAAAAAAAAGGAGTGCAATTCAGTTTTCTGAAGCTCTTTGATTTGTGGATTTTTTTAAAAAGTAAATTATGCCAGATATGGTGGCATGTGGCTGCAGTCTCATCCCTCGGGAGGCTGAGGCAAGAGGATTGAAATCTGAGGTCAGCCTGGGCTACCTAGTGAGTTCAAGGCCAGTTAAGACCTACATAGTATGACCCTGTCTCAAAACAATACAACACAGAGCAAAAAAAAAATCATATCCCAAATGTACCACTAACTCTCTTTCTGTCCTCTATCCTCTTCTCCTAATTTCAAGGATAGCACAGGCAAAGTTAAGAGAAGACACAGTGCAAAGAGGAGGTAGATGTCGTGGTTTTAGTCTGTTTTGTATTATTTAATTTCAACAAACATGAAGGTATGGGCAGCTATTTTGAAGAGAACAAGATACATTATGGTAGCCATTGTTGACTTTCCTATTGTCTGGTTTTGATGCTTTCATTATTCCGTTTTGACCAGTTTGATACTATTTTGTTTTGTATGAATTCACTGTGTGCGAAGATATAGACAACTATTTAGAAGAAAACAAGAGACACTATGGTAGCCACTGTAGATCTCCTGTTGTCTTGCTTTGAAATGTGTCACTTACATTGTTTTCTTCTGATCTGCTTTGTTCTGTTTTGTTATGGTTTGTTTTTACCCTGTTTAAAATAAAAAAAAGAGGTGGAGGATGGCACCAAAGGGGCTCCATGACCCAAGGCTGCCACCTCTGTGTGGCAGGGGCCCCTCCTCATACACTGAGCACCAAGGTGGCCAGGGGAGGAGAAAAGAGAGGGAGATCCTCACAGGTCCCTGTGCGGTTGGTTGTCCTGCTTGTGGAAGGCACAGGAACTAACTGAAGCGGGCAGTTCTGGATGCCAGGTAACAGAAGCCCACCCAACTGAGCTTAACCAAAACTGAACTTGTGCTACAATGCTTTAGGAACATTCTAGAATACAGGGACAGAAGACACAGGTAAGATCAGAAAGGATCAGAAAGCCACCAGGAGCCAAGGCACTGTCTCCCCAGAGTGATTTTCTCCACGTCTTCAAGGGCAGGTCAGAAAAGGGCCGTACAAGCCCTGTGTTTCCTCTGGTTCCAGAGCTACACCTACAGAGAAGCTGACCCTTAATTCCAAATTCTTCATTGGTTTAGTCCAGCTAGACATATCTGAATTTAAATTGACTGCAAGTAAGTACGAGGCTGTTATTTCCTTCTTATCACACATATGAAATGACTACTTCCAAATTTAACTGTTTAAAAGAAAACACAATCAGCAAAAACAAGGATGCACACCTATAATCCCAGCTAGTTGGGAGGCTGAGGCACAAAGATCAAAACTTTTAAACCAATGTGGGCAACTTAGCAACTTAATGAGACCCTATCTCAAAATAAAAACGATCAGGGCATCAGTAGATCATTGATAGGGCATTTGCCTAACATGCATGAGGTCCTGGGTTCCATCTCCAGGAAGGAAGGAAGAAGGTCAGAGGGAGGGAGAAAAGTAAGAAAGGAGAAAAGAAAAAGCAATCAATGGGGAAAGCCCTTGTGACAAACAGGCTTCAAGAACCTACACTCTCACATCTACCAGGAAACCAAGTACCAGGCCTGGGACTAAGCGAGTGTGAAACCCCCGCTGAGAAGCCTCACTTCCTGCTTCCTCTTATCTACGGTCCTGTCTGCTGTAGGGTCATCGTTGACATTAAACACCTCAGTGCTAAACAGCTTACTAATGAGTCTAGCAAAAACCCAGCAGCTCTTACTCTTATCATCACCAAAATAAAATTTGGGCCTCCCACTGGGTTATTACCCTGGGAAAAGAAGAAAGATGTGGTGAGTTGAATGGTGGTCCTAAAAGGCTGTGGTCATTCCTAACCCCTACACCCATGAATAGTACCTTTCTTGGATGTAAGGTCTCTGGCTCTGACTTGGAGGTGTGACTGACAATTGGTGAATGCTGCTGCCAGGCGCTGTCCAAGAGAGGCAGACGTTTTCCATATAAGAAGCCCTGCGTCAAACCTCGGCAACGGTGTGAGACAAGCTTCAACTTGTTCAGTGCTGTTGCGATTGAGGAAAGGTGTGTTTTGAAGTATGCTGTACATCGTGAACAATGCATGAATATGAAATCTGGTCTCAAGCTACCAAAAAGTGCTAAAGAGTCATACGAAACACTGAAATTAGTTTATCGTGATCCTGCCATGACCACGAAGATGGTTTGCAAGTGGTTTATAGTGGTTGTGAACATGTTAAACACCAAGAGAGACAGTGATATCCTTCAACATCCAAACCCCAAGAGCACATTAACAGAGAAAACAAAAGGATTCAATCAAACAAGCGATCAACCAGGAGGGTAATCTCTGAGGCACTGAGTATCTTGTGGTACCGTTCAAAACATCTTAATAGATTTAAACCCAGCCCTGTGGGAAATGTCAGCATGGGAGATTGACTTTGGGTTCCATGATTATGATCATGAGACAGTGTTCAGGGTTCTCTGTGGAAACCACTTCCTTGTTATGCAAAAAATGCACATGGATCAATGTTCAACATTAGAGTAATAAAGTCTGTGGGGTTTTTTTACCTTGATAGAATTGTGTGAGCTTCATTTGTACCCAAGAACACTACAGTGAATTGGGAATATTTTAAGAACTTATTGGAGCACTGAAGAAATAACATGTGCAGAAAGCCACCTGAGAAATTGGGAGATTCATCATCCTCCATCATGACAATGCTCTGTACACGTTGCTTTTGGTGTGGCAATTTCTGTCAGAAAACAAAACAAAATACTACCCTGTATTATCTGCTACCTTATTCACTGAGTCTGATACCATTTAACTTCTGGCTCTTCCCCAAAAGTCAAAATGATCTGGAAAGCTAAATGTTTTGAATCAGATCAGGATGCTGAGGCAGCCGCAACTTCAAAACTAAAGACACTCACACACATACAAAGATATGACTTCCAGAATTGTTTCAGAAAGTGGCAGAAACACTGGGTCTGGTGATACACACTTATAATCCCAGCACTTGAAAGGCTGCGTGCGGCAGGATGATTGCCATGAGTTTGAAGCCAGCCTGGACTGCATACTGAGCTCAAGGCCAGCCTGAATTACAGAATGAGACCTTGCCTCAATAAAACAGCACAAAACAAGTAGCAAAAACAATGGGCTAAGAATAAGTGTGTCCAAAGCAAGAGGAAATATTTTGAAGGAGACTGTTATGGCTTGTGTTGTGATGTCCCCCCAAAGCCTCATGCAGTCATAGGTGGGGTTTTCCAGAGCTGGCTGGATCTAGATGTGTGATGCTGGGATTAAGGCTGACCCATACGCCGCCCGAAGCATAGGTAGCCTGGATGAAATGTAAAGGCAGGCTTTTTGGCTGCTGCCACCACTGCCGCTGCTCGCTGCTCCCTGCCTTCTGCTTTCTGTCTGCCTGGCAACAGCTGTTTCTCCTCTGTGCCACCACCTGCCTTGTTGCTGGCTAACTGTAGCATGAAACCTCTACACATTTCCAGCTCCCTAAACTGCCCCTCCTCTAGCTTTGGGTGTTGGATATTTTGTTTCAACAGTGAGAAAAGTAACTGACACAGGGATTAATGGTAAAAATAGTATTTTACTGTAATGAATTTCTTGTTTATTTTTATTAGTAAATGTTTGCAGCCCATAATCATTGCATTCATGGTGAGGAACTGGCACATGTACACAACACATATTAATTCTTTTTTTTTCCACTTCTCCTTCCCTTCCTCCTTTCTTCTCCCTCCATTTTTTTAATTTAAAAATTCACCCTTTTTAAAAAATCACATCTTGTAAATTAAGGATCTTGGTAAGGGAGATGGCAAAAACCTGTAATGTCAGCACTCAGGGAGTTGAGGCCGGAGGATCAGGAGTTCAAGGATTGTCTGGGCTATGCAGTGAAACCCTATCTGAAAAAAAAACAAAGAAAAAACCCAAAAGCTAAGGCTCTAGCGGCATCACCCTGGACTGCGTGGGCCCTAAATCTAATGACAAACACGGACCCAAAGACTGCTTGGTGATCGTGCATAATCGAAGCAGGGCGGTGTACGGACGCGCAGCTGGGAGCGCAGCAGCACCCTGCGCGGCGGGAAGGGGCGGCGCAGCCCTCTCCACCCGAGCTTCTGAGGAAGGACCCTGGCAGCACATGTCAGCCCGGAGTGGCGATCTTGCAGCTCTGGGCTCTAGCACTACGAAAGAATAAGCTTCCATTGTTTTAGGCTACCGAGCTAGGGGTGCCTGTCACGACAGCCCTGGGGAGCGAGGCTCATGAGCTCTTTTATAAAATCCACCTCTTTGTTTTCCGTTAAGCTGCCAGGAGCCTTGGGACCGTCTGTTGCAGTCTCTGGCGCCGCCTTTCGGCCCAAAGAAAGAACTGTGCCCTCTTCTATTCCACAGCTATTTCAGATCTCAGGTGAAAGGGGAGAATAGGAGAAGTCTCAAAACTCACGCAGAAATATAGTTACAAAGACAAAATATCAGTGCTTAACATTCCCCTCACCTTGAGAAGAGAGCTAAGTCTCTTGCCCTTGTCTTGGCGACTTATGCTCCAACATGTCCCCTCTAATCACTCCAGGATGACAGCCAGCTCACTCATTTTCTGTCATTTCCATCACACACACCTGCTTCTAACGGAACCATAGATAACCCTGTAGCAAGCCTGGACCTTGTCCTCACAGACACTACACACTTCCATACAGCTTAAACCGTCCACTCTTGATGGAATCAAGACTACTAAACCATTGACTCCTCGACTGTCAGTACCCTCTCGTGACTTGACTTATTTTCCTGTCTCACTTGGATTTGTCTTACTTAGGTTCATCCTTCTGTCCCTCTCTCATCTCCCATCCATGGCTCATCCAAGGCTAGTTTCTACTGTCTTTATCTGAAAAAACTCAACCCCTACTATCTTCCACATATTTCTCTCTACTCAGAGCTCTCCTTCCACTTCCCGCCTCCCACTCTTGATGAGAGTCTTGCCTTGCCTGTCCTTGGGGAAAGGAAAGCCACCATTGAAAATTGGAAGCCGTGTGAGCCACACAGTACCTTAGGCCTCTTTCCACCACTGTATGGTTGCTTCTCCCTTCTGTTGTAATCCAAATATTGAATATTGTGATCCAAGTATTGTGTATTGTAATCCCTTTTCCAGTCCTCCTCACAATCCAGAAAGTTATATTTGTTTTTTTTGTTGTTGTTGTTTTGTTTTGTTGGTACCAAGGATTGAATTCAAGACCTCAGCCTTGCCAGGCAGGCAATTGTGCTGCTGAGCCAAATCTCCATATTTGTAATCCCATTGAAACCTTGTTGGAATCCCAGCATGTTAATTCCAATCTACCACCTCCAGTGCAACCCACAGTAAGAGTAAAGACATTAAGACATATTCAAAGTTATGAGCAGCCAAGGCACCCTGCATCTGATCCAAGTGAGGATATGATATGCAAACAAAGGCCCTGATCCAAGGCCTCTCCCCGAATTTATTACCTCATGAAGAAAGGAGTGATTCAAGGCTGATTGACAGTGAGGATGGCAGGAATTACATGAGCAGGGTGAGCTGAGCTGGCTGAGCAGAGAGCAAGAACCTCTGCAATATTCAAGGAGAAAGATACACAGAAAGGCCAGTCTGCATAACTCAGTTGGGACAGCATGTGAATGAATTTAAAAGGCTGTTGCTTCAGTTTCTGATACATAAACTTTAGTACCCTGGGAAGTCATAGCCTCTTATTTTGGGGCTTGTACCCAGTTGATGTTCCTGGAGCTAACTGGTTCTGCCATCCCACTGTGTTCAGCTGTTCAACAGGGAACACAATGCAAAGAAACAGGAAACTGTCAGTTGGCCTTAAGGGTTACATCTCAGTACCTTAACTAGCCTATGGCATTGCTTAGAGCCAACTGAAAGGATAAGGAAATAGCCAGCTCTGTGCATATCAGTACATGGAGACAGGGCCCAGTTTGAACAATGTGGAGTGAATAGTTCTGCATTCAAGAAAACCTGCCCACTTGGTCTTCTATACCTTCCACAATAAAAGATATGCCCTTCTCCTTAGCTAACTCCTCCACATATACACTGGCTCCTAACTCCTTTTGTTTGTGTCCAAAATTTCACTTACTTGGTTATCTCCTTCCTCTGCCTCTTTCTTACCTTACCCACTACTTTTTTTTTGTACTGGGGACCAAATCCAGGAGCAATCTACCATTCTATCACTGAGTTACATCCCCAGCCTGCCCTCGAACTTGTAATCCTCCTGTCTCAGTCCAAGCAACTGGGGTTACAGGCAAGTATTCTCATACCCAGTGATATCTTTCTTTTTGACAACACAAGACCCTATTGTCAGAGCCAGCTTAATGGGCACATGGCTTCTGAGGTCATAATCTATTTTTCTCTGCTGCTCCTCTACGTCACCAAGAAAGTAGCCTGTGTAAACTGTAAATCATCTCTACTTCTACTTGCATCTTGTAACCCTGGTAACTCACTCCATCTCACTTTGCCTCCATTAATTCTAAAAGTATTTCATTTCCAATACTTTTCTCCTGAAACTGTCTGTGCTGAGGTTTGCAATGGCCTCAGTTTTCTAAGGTCAGCAAGTGCTTTTCCAGTTTTTTATTTGCCATCTCAAAACGCTAGTAATTACTTTTCTGGCACTGTTCACCATTAGCAATTATAGAAACATTAAATTTTTTGTCACTTTCCACCTGACTCTAAGCTCTGTGGGCAGAGATAGTGTGCCAAATGCAGGGCCTGGCACTCTGATGTTTACTGGGTGAATGGATGGGTGTGCAAGAAAATTAAAGATCTTGATAAGAATTCAAGTGATCAAGCCAGACGCAGTAGCACACACCCGTAATCCCAGCACTCAAAAGAATGAGGCAGGATAATAGATAAAAGTTCAAAGCCAGCCTGAGCTACAAAGTGAGTTCAAGCCCAGCCTAAACTAGATAGTGAGATCTTGTCTCAAAACACACATACACCGGGGTGAGGGGGGATTCAAGTGATCAGTAATGTATAAACTTAATGTGGAAATTTTTTAAAGTTAGAAATATATGATGGGCCAAGAAAAAAGGAAGGACCAAAAAACATGACACGGAAAAGTCATGAGCAGCCATGAAGCAGTGCACGCCCAGAACTTGGGGGAGAGATGGCTGCTGTAGACACGGGCGCTGACGTTCAGGATTTCTGAGTGGGTGCTGAGCTATAGGCACTGCCTGAAACTGGGCACAGGGTTATACCCCTGTAATCCCGGTGCTCTAGGAGGCTGAGGCAAAAAGGATCACAAGTTCTAGCCCAGTCTGGGCAATTTAAACACTTAATGAGACTCTCGCAAAATAAAAGGGCTGGGGGACTAGTTCAGTGCAAATGTTTCTGCATTTAATCCCCGGTACCATAAATAAATAAATTTACCTAGTTCTGGGGTAGCCGAGAGTGTGGGTGCATTGGATAAATTGGATGTGAAGGTCACTAGAGTTGAGATTAACAGATGGCATGGGCTCACAGAACAGGTTAATTGTGTAAATAATTAAGCCATCAGATTGACAAAAGTTGAAGTCAAAGGAAAGCATCACCTATGTTTTCAATGAATAGCAAGGACTAACATTTACAAAGTACCTCTGTGCACTGGGTTCTCTGCTAAGCGCTTCATACATACCATTTTTATCTTCACAATAATTCAAGGATGTGTCTATCACTGCTAATACCTCCCCCATTTTCTAGAAGAAGACATCAAGGCAAAAGAGGTCATGCATCTAAGGTCAAACAGCTGGAAAAGAGGAAAGTTTTGCTTTGGGAATCCAAATTGTTGGACTCGAGAGTTCGCTGCCTCTCACTTGAATGACAAGAAGATGACAGACACAGCTGTGGATTTCATGCTAAGATTTATAGTGACCCTTGTGGCCACAGGAGCCTTCAAAGGAGGCCAGCAGAAGCACAGTGCAGTGAGGCTCATGTCCTGGACAGCTGAGTCTGGCTGCAGAGCCCAGCGGGAACAGTTGGAGGCAGGAGGGCTCTCCTGAGCCATGCAGTGAGGGGACTGATAATGGCCGGCACCCCGAACTCAGTCTCAGAAAGGCATGGGTAGGTGGCAATGGCAGGACCAGCAGGAGCCAGTCATCCTTGGGGACAGTGGAGGCCCCTGCAGGCTGAAGGGGAGAGAGCACCGTCTTGGAAACCTACCAGTGGCTTGGTGCGTGTCTGCCTGTGCCCGCAGAGTGAAACACAGGGAAGGACTGGCTAAGTTGCTGCAGGGACCTTCTCAGCCCCCCTCTGCTCTCTCTCTCTCCCTATACCTCTCTTCTGGGATGCCCCGCAGAGGGCGGCTCAGGTTTGTATTCACCCCCTCTCTACACCTTCCCAGTGTCCCTAGCCTGCTGAGGACCCCAGAGGCACTGTGTCACCACCTACACCCACGTTCAAATCCATACAGTGCCCAGAGAGCAGGAGGCACAAGGCCAGGTTCCTAAGGGTTGCAAGCCCAGGGAAGAAGCAGGACCCAACAAGCCACAGACAACCCTTTGCAGATGGCCACTTCCTGCTCCTTTCTTTCCTCTCCCACCCTATTTGGATAAACTTGGTTCTAAAGGGCAAAGAAATATTGAGAAACACCACTCTTGGATGGGGCGTGGCCACCTATTGAGTGGGAAGGTTCTTGCCTGGAAAAGAAGACATGCGGAGAACTCATCTTGGAGAGAAGCAAAAGAATCCAGAGTTCTGGCTGAGCTTTGCCTCCTACCCACCCTGCTGCAAGAGAGAGCTGGAAGGATTTCCGAAAGCTCCCAGAGCCCAGCTGGGTTTGCACCACTGCAAATGGGGTATCACATTATGCATGAAGGTACATAGGTCCCCCTCATTCTAGTTTTAATTATTGTATTTATGTACTGATTTTGAGATGGGATCTACCTATGCAGTCCAGGCTAGACTTGAACTCAAGAGCTTCCTGATCAGCCTCCCAAGTACAGAGATTACTGGCATTATCACGATGTCCTGGAATTACTATTATTATTAGTTGTGATAAAATGAATGTAAGACTTACATGTGATTTTTAAGTATATGGTTCTATAGGACTGAGTACTTTACACTAGACTTTATTGTGATTTCTTAATACTTTGAACCCCAAAGAAAAGTCAGAGAACTGGCTGAGGGGAAAATGGAATTAATTCCAAGATTTGCATGCTTGGTTCTGCAGGTCCCTGTATACCTCCAGCCTGGAAAATCATTGGGAAGGAGTTACTTCCTGTATCCCAGGCTTGTCTTCCCTAAATCTTCCTTGAATGTGAACCAGCACATCCCAAAGCACACCTGGGAATTGCTTAGCAAGGACCCCGAAGTGTGCAGGACCAGAGGCCGTTCATTGAGAGCCTCTGAAACATCAGGTTTAAACTATTCTGTGAAGAGGATGAATGGGAAACTGCAGATGATCATGCCCAGAATATCGGAACAATGAAATACATTAGGTCTTATGGTCTTCAGTGAGATAAAAAATGGGGCAAGGCAGAACCTGAGCCCCATACAACGATAAGGTAAATGCACAGAATAGCCATCTCTGAGCAAGGCACAGTGCCTGGGCCAGGGCACTGGGAAGGCTGGCTCTATCCCTGTCCTACAGAGGAGGACATCAGTGTCTCAATGACTTGCAGTCACAGGGGACATGACATGGTAGTGCCTGGAATGAGGTGTATACCATCACACCCAACTTAAAAAATTAAATTAACCAAAGGACCTGAGAAAATCTGGAAATGTCCTTCTGCCCTAGAATGCCTTGGGATGTGCTCCCTGTGGAGAACTATTCTCCACCTGCCCCTTCTCCTTCCTCCTTCTTTTGTAGTCCAGGCCAGCCTCGAACTCACTGATCTTTCTGCCTCCCAGTGCTGGAATTACAGGTGTGCACCACCACACTCAGCCTCCTTCATTCTTAATTTCATCCTTGACTTGGGCTCACAGGATGCACATGTATGTATCCGCCATTATTAGTATGAGGGATTCAGCTTCCTAGCTCATGGTAGGCTGAATACCTAATGCATTTCATTGCTTACCATTTTTGGTCACAGTTACTCCTCATTTACCCATGCGTAGCCCCAGCTCTTTAAAGCTCTTTCAACCTGCAAGTTGAAACCTGTCTCCTTGCCCAGAGACAGCAGAGGAAGGAGGTGTCATCTCCTAATCCAAAAGGGCAGAGAGAAAAAAAGCAGAACCGAAAATATGGAGTGATTCTTTATTTTCTTGTTCTTGGTTTTTTAAGCCAAGCTGAGCTCTTACATTTCAAGCTAGCCGTCAGCAGGAAAGAAAGGGGCTGGAAGCAGTATTTCAGGTGCAGCAGGCAGCTCTGCACACCGAGCTTTAATTAACCTCCTCTTCAGTTCTGTCTCTGACCTTCTCCAGCAACCTGTGCCCACCGTCTTGTCACTGGGGATGAGCTGTGAGCAGGGACCCGGCAACCATTCTAATTGGTGACAGTCCACACCTGTTTATCACCACCGAGCTACACTTGTCATAGAGCCAAAAATAGAGCCTCTCATGCCTAGGGCTCAATAGCTTGGCAGTTGAGGCACTTGTGCACATACTCCTCAGTTTTCCTTGGTCACCTGCTTGTCTCTGTTTGCAACAGGACCCAGTGGGTGATGCTTAAGTGCATGTTGAGAAAGAAGTGTTCCCACAAATGCTTAGTGCTAAGAGAAGGCAGAGGCTGCCCTGCCCGCTGCCTCTAGTGCTGTGTTTGAACCTGGGAACTCAGCTGCACTAGGAGGCTTTGGAATGTATTTATTTGTTTGCTTGCTTGCCTGTTGGTTCTGGGGATAGATCTCAGGGTCTCATGTATGTCAGGTAAACACCTTTCCATTGAGCTACAGTTTCAACCCTTTTTATTTTTTATTTTGAGACAGGATCTCACTAAATTGCCCGAGCTGACCTTGAATTTGAGCTCCTCCTCCCTCAGCTTCCTGAATAGCTGGGATTATGGGCAGCTCCACACTGGGTGGCTAGGGAAGTTCTACAGCCCCTTTCTGCACCTGTTAGCCCCCTGCCTGCCCCCTTAACTGCCTGCCCTGTCCCTGACCTGCGTGGTGCACAGCCTCTGGACAGGAAGTGGCCCCAGAGAGGAACCAACCCTATCCCAGGAATTACCAGGTAAAACCAGCTCCTTCTGAGCTTATTCTGGTTTCACAGAAAGAGCAGAGGAATTCCAGGCTCTGGGAATGTGGTTCTCAGGATTTTCTCCTCACCTCCTATTGGATCAACTTAAGTATTTATTTCAATTCCTTTAGCTAGAGCCAGATATATAGCTCAGTGGCACAGTGCCTACCTGGCAAATGCAAGGTCCTGAGACCAATTCCTAGTACCCACAAAAAAAAGCAAAAATCAATTCCTTTAGTCTAGAGCTCTTCAAATTTGGCAATAATGGCCTTTCACGGTCAATAATTCTTTTGTTCTTTTGGGAACTGTCCCATAAATTGTGTGGTATTTTAGCAGCTTCCCCAGCCTCTGAGTCAGTATTACCTCCCTACCCTCACCCCTCATGACATTGTGTGGCCAAACTGCCTCAGGTAAGAACTGCTGTGGAGCGAAGAGAAGTCAAGGGTGCAACAAAACATTCTGCATTATGCAGGAGCCCCCCCCCCATTGAAGATCCTAAACGTCAATAGTCCTGAGGTTGAGAACACTTCCCTGTTTAACCAGGTGTTAATCACATGTTCTAGTCTTTGACCCTAACAAATTCCTGATACACTCCTCCTTGAGATGTTTTTGCCTGATACATTTAAAGTAATTGAAGAAACTCTGTGTGGTACTTAATAAAAGCATCAAAACCAGGCATAGTGACACATGCATGTAGTCCCAACTACTTGAGAGGCTGAGTCAGGGGGAGAGCAAGTTCAAGACCAGCTTAGACAACTTAGCAAGAGCCTATCTCTCATTTTAAAAAGGAAAAAAGAGAGGGACCAGGGATTTAGCTCAGTGGCATAAGGGCCTGCCTGGCAAGCGAAAGGTCATGAGTTCAATCCCCAGTACCGGAAAAAAAAAAAAAAAAAGGAAAAAAGACTAACAGCATTGAAGAAGATTCACGTGCTTGTTCTAAACATGAGGCTTTGCAGAACTCAACGAACTCCTCAGTGGGAAACTGAGGCCCTGGGACAGCTGACCAGCAAAAGGCTCAGGTGGGGATGCAGGTAGACCCTGATACTGACCTGTCACGATTTCTCCTTCCCCTGGGGACTTCAAAGCCACACTTAGCATTGCAGCAGCCCCAGCTCTGTGCCCAGGGCCTTTGAGGGAGAGCCAGGGCCCCCTCTCCTCAAGGGCCAAATCCATTCCAGAATCAACCTCAAGACCTAAAAGCAGGATTCAGAAGCCATGGCCATCCTGGGGCTTCCATGACACACGGTTCCACTTCTGTCAGGGCCGAGGCTCCGTTCTTTTCCATGGCTGCTGAGGTGAGATTTTGTAAATTTGAAAGTGTTCAGAAGTGGCTTTCTCTACCAAGAGCTCCGACCTTGAACCACTGCTCCAAGGAGGCAGTTTCTGTGTGGTTGTCTCATGAACCAAAGCCAGAAAGTCTCATCAGAGATGGTCAAAAACAACTTAAAGTATTCAGGCTGCTTTCAGATCCATTTGCCTTTTTCCGCAACTCTGGTGGCCAAGAATATCTTCCCAGGCGATCTGTGTAACCCAACCTCCCAGAGTCCCGGGCTTTGCTTTCTGGAGGAGATAAAGCGCGCTGCTCCAGGGTCTCAACCCGTCCGGAGCTCTAGAGGTCCCCAGAATGCTTTGTTTTGCTCTCAAGGAGGAAACAAGTCATGACCCATCACTGTCATCTGCACATCTCAGAACCCATAGGACTAAACTGTGCCCAACGTTGGTCTCAGAGAAGCTCATGCTACAAGCAGGTCTCCATCCCCTGAGAAAGCCACTCCACTCATGGTTGATCTCTCTAGCCTGTTTCCCAGGGGGCAAAGCTGAATAACAAACCCCAAAGACGTCCACTTTCGTGGCACCTCACTCTGCAAAAACCCTGGTGTAAGTGTGATTAATTCAACAATTTCAAAACAGAGAGATTGCCCTGAGTTGTTTGGGCTGGCCAAGAGTGCTACAAGGACCCTTCTAACAGGAAGGGGCTAAAAGACAAGCAGAAGAAAGGTGACTGATGCAGAGAAGAGATAGGAATGAGGAGGCTCCCTGAAGAAGAGAAAGGAAGCTCCCTGAAGAAAAGACACAGACGCCAGCAGAAGCTGACAGGGAAAGGAAGCCTCCAGAAGAAACCAGTCCTGCCCACACCTTCGATTTAGCCCAGTGAGTTCAGACTTCTCAAAACTGAATGAAAAGAAACATGCATTAAATTTATAATGATTCATGCTGGGTCCTGTGTCAGGATGGGCAATGTACTCCCAATTTTCACCAACGTGATTTCCTCTGATCTACAGGCAACACTGGGAGGTAAATAATAATACCATCCCCATTTAAAAGCAGAAACCAAAGCTCAAACAGGTCCAAGTGACTTGCTGTGTACATCCCGCTAAGCCACAGGGCCTGACCACAGCTCTGCCAGGTCGCTGCCTTCCAGAGGCACAGATTGAAAGATACTGGGACCTGAGAAAACAAAAATGATATTTGAGAAAACCCAGTGAAACTCACAATGACTGCACTCAGTAAGTAATGCTGCGGATGTCAATTCACAGTTCAGATTATTGTGCATGTGTAAATTAAGACATTACCACCAGGGAAGCTGGGTGAAGGGTATATGGAAACTCTCAGTACTATTTTTCTATAAGCCTAAAATTATTTCAGAATAAAAACTTTTGGGTTTTTTAATGCCTTAAAAACAGAGAGCTGGCGATATGGCTCAGCAGCATAAGTGCCTGCCTGGCAAGTGCAAGGTTGTAAGTTTGATCCCCAGTACAAAAAAAAAAAAAACCAGGAAAGAACTGGGCGCGATGGCAGACATCTGTAGTCCCAGCACTCAGGAACGCTGAGACAGGATGATCAAAAGTTCAAGGCTGAAAAAAAAAAAAAAAAAAAAAGAAAGTTCAAGGCCAGCTGGGGCAACTTGGTGAGACCTTGCCTCAAAATGACACAAAGGCTCAGGATGGAACTCCCTAAGAAGGGTCTGGGTTCAATGCTCAGTATGGAGAGGGGAAGGGGTGCTTAAAACTTTGGCACAGGAGGAAGGGGAGGTGTGCAGTCTCACCTGTTCATCACGGGCTGCCTGGTGGAGGTCAGAGGTCACAGCCCAGCAGTGCTGCAGATCTGAGCCTCAGAGCCCCTCAACTGACACCAGACTGAGGAGAATTGCTTCCTTCCTCCAAGGTCCTGCGAGCGTTCTGACGTCCCCTCTGCTCTCCCAGCCTCCATCTTCCTGGTTGAGGCTCTCTCAATGTCCATGTTACCTAATTTTGCCAGTGCTCCAAAGGTCAGGGAAGAGACAAGGTCCTGACTCATCTATTGGAGCTTTATCCTGTCTCACCCAGTTTTATTCCTGTCTCATCTCAGGGCCACTAAGGATCTCGCAATCTCACGTTCCCTTGAGGACTTTTCCCTTGGAGATATTTAGCGGGAGGCAGGGTGGTTTTACTGCTTCAGCCCCAGATAAGGCTGAAGAACTGCC
This sequence comes from Hydrochoerus hydrochaeris, assembly GCA_004027455.1. Taxonomy (NCBI): domain Eukaryota; kingdom Metazoa; phylum Chordata; class Mammalia; order Rodentia; family Hydrochaeridae; genus Hydrochoerus; species Hydrochoerus hydrochaeris. The sequence goes on along the minus strand of PVLA01002389.1, from coordinate 20,718 downwards.
TGCACCTGCCCAGCTTCTGCAGCCCAGTTCCTGGGATTAAGGTTCACCAGCACTTCCTCCTCGGGCCAGGCACTCCAGGGGAAGTGATGAAAATTCGAAAGCGTGCCATTTGGAAAATGCTCCATGGATTTCTTCATAAATAAAAAGCCTCCCAGCTGGAAATTCTGATGTCTTGTCATGAATTCTTGTAAAATCCTAAAGCACTTAAGACTCAGAGTGGATCTCTCATCGCGGCTATTATTAGTTCCATACATGATTGGTGGCTTTCAAGGCCCACTTAGCATGAAATGCATGAGCTGGTTCAGGCGAACCTTTATTGTGGAGACCTCGGGGCACAAAAGTCACCTGAGTCCTGGGCTGTCTGAGTGCTGGTGGGAACAAGCATGTGTTTGCATCTACCAGGAGGATGAAGTCATTCAGGAGGCACAGAGGGTGGGGACCCACTCGATAATGCAGATGGCTAGGGCAGCATCGCTTTGCATTATCACAGAGTGAGCCATTATAGGAAGATACCAAGCTTGAGTCAGAGAAGCAGAAATTGCTGTTGATAATGCAGTTCTCGCTGCTCTTTTGGTAATTTACAGCTAAAAACCATCATGTCAGCAGTGGCTTCAGTCGGTTCCTCCCGTCCCCTGCCTGCCTGCAGCTTCCTTTCCAGATAAGCCCAGTGCAGTGGGTCTTGAGACAGACGCCGAGCACGGGCTGTTCTGTTTGGAAGTGATTGCTGAGCACTGTCCCTCTAGCCAGGGGCGCCACGGGGGAGTACTGAAAACCACTTCTCAGAAGCGGTAATGGTTCGTTTTCTGAGAAAATGTCAGAGGGCGGAAGAGGAACTTTTGTTCGTGGGGACCCAGAGTGTCAGTACAGAGTCAACCGTCCTCTTACTCTTGCAGTTAAGGTTGGGACGTGTTTCTGAAAGTGCCACCAGGTGGCGCTGTCATTCTCTTAGAACACTGAAGGGAGTGGGAATGCAAGGTTTGCCTGTGTATGTAAGGGGTGGTGTGTGTGCCTGTGGCGTGGCTTGGGTTTGGTGGCATGCGCAGTGTGTGTGTGTGTGTGTGTGGTGCGTGTGATACTTGTGCACACTTGGTGTGTGGTGTATACGCACCATGTGTGGTGGGCATACGGTGTGCAGGTGTGCACAAGGCGTGCAATGTGTACGCAGCATGTGGTGGGGCGTGGCCCGTGCGTGTGCACACACGCAGGTTAGGGCCGAGCCAGCTCCTCTGTCATCCACCCCACCATCTGAAAGGCGGCTGGCCTTTCTTCTCCCTCACCCTCTACCCACTCCTCTAGCCATCACCGCTCTTCAAGACTCATGGCAGAAAATTACCAGAGAGGAGGCGGGAGGCCCGGCAGGGACGCTGTCTGCGATGCTGCCTGGGACTGCTTGGGAAGGAGCGTGGTCCTCCTACCTGGCCATCCCTTTCCTGTGCTGTCTGGAGGCCACTCACCCTGGAGGTCTCTCTGAAAAGGGGGTGACAAAGAGAACACCCACCACCACCACTGAGAAAAGACTCTGAACCTGGCTGCTTCAGACACAGTTTGTTTTAGATGATGGATCTGGAGAACTCCCTGTAGGGCCCCTTCCCCAGCCCTAGGATCACACAGAAGTTAAAAGCGCGCGCCCTCCGCCTTGGTAGACAGCATTGCTCTCCAAGGCCTCGTCCCCAGCTGTGCCTGAGAAACCTCAGAATGGCCAGGACTGCAAGCCCTAGCCGGAGCCACAGAAAAATCAGCGTTTCTCAAGTCAATCTCACTCCTTTCCCGCCTTGCCAGGCTCTAACGCCCTCAGCAGCCATGAGATGTGCTGATAAAAGACTCCACTCCACGGAACAAACCTCCAGGAACAAGGAATGAACCATTTCTAACTCTGTCAGACAGGAGAGAGGCCGCTGGTGCTCTGGAAAGAAGAGCATGTGATTTATGCAGGTGCTTTGAGTCCTAATCCGGACCTCTACACCTAGCTGCCTGGATGACCCTGGCATTGAACCTACCTGTGCTCCCATTTCTGTGTTTTAAAATCAATATTAATGGCTGGGGATTTAGCTCAGCGGCATAAGCGCCTGCCTTGCAAGCATGCGGTCATGAGTTCAATCCCTGGTACCGATTTAAAAAAAAAATCCAGATTAATGATCTTTGTGCACTAGTTTATTGTGTGAGTCATGATGGTACAGCACCTTACTGTGGGTGCTGCTGGTAATGTAAGATAAATAGGCGCCTTCACAAGCCAAAGGAGCAAGGACAGTGTTCACCTTGCTCATTATGCTCCAGGTACCAAGCTAAGAGCTCAATATACATAATTGGGGGGAGGGGCGCTGAATATCAAACTCAGTCTTATACATTCTCAACCACCAAATGACCCCAGCTCCAGGACGTGTAAATTATCTTAATCTTCACAACAGAACCTATTTTGCAGAAGTAGAACGTGAATTAGGAGGCTGAGGCAGGAGGATAGCAACTTTATGCTAGCCTGGGCAATTTAGCAAGATCCTAACAAGATCCTGCCTCAGAATGCACAAATTAGAAAAGGACTGAGGATATAGTACAGTGTGAAGGCCCTGAGCTGAATCCCCAGTGAGAGAGAGACAGATACACAGAGAGAGAAGCAGACAGAGAGACAGAAACAGAGAAAGAGAGAGAGACAGACAGAGAGGATGGGGAAGGAGGAGAGGGAGAGGAAGGAAGGAAGGAGGAAGGGAAAAAGAAGAAGGAAGAAAGAGAGGAAGAAGGGAAGAAGGAAGGAAGGAAGGAAGGAAGGAAGGAAGGAAGGAAGGAAGGAAGGAAGGAAGGAAGGGCTGGTCCAGGCCCAGGCATCTACTTCTTCCCTGTGAGAAACCGGAACATCTGAATGTTTTTATTTGGGGGTAAAAGAAGAGATGAGTTTTCAAGAGGAATTAGATTGGTTTACATGCTTGGTTCTATTGGACCCTGGGCTTTGATCCTCAGTGCCGATGATGTTCAAAAGAAACTTCCCGAAAAGGGTGGCTGAGTCTCCTCGGTGTGACAAGGTATACCATGACATTTTCCAGGCTGGAACTATGTTCCCTAAGGAAATGGCTTTTGTGGGAATTACTGAAAACAGCACTATAGCCCTCATTTATTTTCTTAATTAAATCAAAATCACATTTGTAAAATACACTAGCTTCTTTTTCACTGGGTATGCTCAGATAAGTAGTATCTTCCAGTGATTGTATTTTGACTTGGAAGCTCCAATCTTCAAATTGCAAGACATATTTTAACAGACTTCACAAAAGGTTTGCACAGTTTATGACATCTGGCATCTTGAGTTTACAGAGTTTGCTAACATGTTTCAGCCTGGATGGTTTTATTGACCCTCTCGAGGCTATTAGAACTTTTATCAACCTGAGCAAAAACAGACTGGAAAGAGACGAGGAAATTTCTGTTTGTTTTTGGAATGGGAGGGAGAAATGAGTGGGAAGGAAGAATGTGGGGGAGAGGGCAAGAAGGAGAAATAGGAAAGGAAGGAGAGGGAAGGAGAGGGATGGAGAACCTCAGCCAGATAGGACAGAAGTCGGAGCAGCTAAAGAAAAGATGGAAGGTCTAAGAGTCATTTCTGCAGAGGGGACTTCAGAGGCAGAAGCCTTTCAAAAGCTCTGCAAATAGAGATGCTAAGAAGACTATGTAGCCATCTGAGGAAGACAGGTCAACAGCGGAGGAAGGTTAGGATCCACCGCCAAGCAGACCTGGCCTCCTCTGGGCGCTGCCATCAAAGGGAAAGGCTGCCCTGTCCGCTTCTGACACCTCCTCCCCCAGGCTTGGCTGAACCTCACTTTCCACGTGTAAACAATGAGCTCATGCATGCCCACCGCTGCTCTCTGGCCCAGGGAGGGATTGAGGTCCGGAAAGGCCTCCCCTTCCCTTCTGGAACCAAGGGCTACCACCACCTCTGTGAAGGGAAGGCCCTGGAAAAGCCATCTCCTCCCTCCCTTCCCCCGCTGCTTTTCCCAGCGGGGGCCTCTTCACAATGCTGCCCGGCCAGGCCCTGTTGCTGAGGGAACCAATGGACAACCTGCCCAGCCCCCTTCTCCACAGAAATAGCCCAGGGAGAGAGCAAAGGATTAAATTGCCCTAATCTCTCAGTTTCAGAAGAGGCTGGGCGCCCTGCCAATGTGAGGTGGCAGCTGCCCACTGGCCCAGAGGAAGCAGAAGCCACAGGCCTAACTCTGCCTCTCTCTCCAGCCCTATCTCCACATCCCCCTCCTCAACCCCAACCCCTCCAAAAAGGGAGACCACCAGCTTCACTCCCTAACAAGAGGCTGGGAGCAAAAACCAGACACTGCTTTTGCCTTTCTGATCTCTCCCAGCGCTTAGAAACAAGGAGGAACTGCCTTGCCTCCCTATGCCATGACTTCCTCCGGTTCTGACTCATTCGTGGCAGTGGGCACAAATCAGTGCGCCTTCTACCTGAGACTGAGGTGCGGCCAACAGCCACAGGCCTTGTCTGCCACCAGCCACTCCTGTCTCCTACCTGGGGTGAGATCGCATCCTGGACCTTATGCCTTCTTTTGGTTTTGGGGATGCTCATCCACAACTGCACGTTAGTGTCCATGGGCTATCGGCCCCACTAGAGCCTACAGGAGGCTGGATTCAGTTAGTCTGGGCTGGACCTCAAGAAATGGCATTTGTTTAGTGCCCTGGATGATTGTAGTGAATCTCTGGGTTGAGAACTCTGGTAGCAATTTCAGATGTACTGCCGTCAGCTACAGTCCAGTGGTTTGTCCGTGTTTTTACTGCCATCAGAGGTCTGCGCAGCATTATCTCTGCCATGATATTTTTCTGCTTTAAAAAAAAGTTATGATGAAGTACTGTTTGCCATAAAGAAGGATAAGCTTGAGACAGTTCTCGGTAAATAGATACATCCTGAGGCCATACTCTTAAGTGAACTAAATTGGACACACATGTTTTGGTGTAACAAACCAGAAGTGTAAATAAGGACCAAAATGTATAATAGACTGGGAAATGGGAAAAAAAATGTTCAAATGAGAAGGAGCACAAAAAGGGGGGTAAGAAAAAAGGAATAGAAGGAAAAAATGGAAACAAAGCTTTTATAAATAAGAAGGGAAAGAGGGGTTGAGGGGAGGGGAGGGGAAGGGGAAAAAAAGAAGCAAGATATACCAGGTACAGGTACAAATTCCCTATGGCGAACATTATTGTTACATCTATGTAAAATGTTCCACTGAAATTTAAAAACACACAAAAGAAAATTTTTATTGTGAGCAATACATGTACTATTGAGGAAATATATAAAATACAGAAATGTGTGCAGAAGAAAATTGGATCGGCTGCGGATTTAGCTCAGTGGCATCAGCGCTCACCTGGCAAGCACAAGGTCGTGAGTTCCATCCCTGGTACAAAAAAAAAAGAAGAAAATTGGATCAGTCAGAAACTGACATCCAGTCTCAATAACATATTCTGGGTTATCTCGTCACCCAGTTCCATGTATTTAATGTACAAAACAGGTCCCACAGCACACACAGCTGTGGGGTCGTTTCACTTTTCTTTGTGAGGTGTCCCTTTCTGCTCTAGTAGAGAAACTGTAAAGTGGCAATCTTTTCTATCAGGTCATTTGACAATGAGTATCAAGAATATTGTTAAGAAGGGACGGCTCTCTTGCAACAGGGAACAGTCCAAGGGAACAAGGGCAAGGGGTGAGGAGGAGAGAAAGGGAAAGTAAGAATAAAGACATGCCACGTCCCGGAACCTAACAACCCCAGCTAATGCAAATGCTTTACACCACAACGTGAGCTAAGAATGCTCCTTTCAGCGCACACATACAGAGCTAAGGCAAGTAAAATCAACATGTATGACAAAGGGGAAAGGGGAACTGGTAGGGGCACGAGGAAGGGGACAGGAGTTTACAAAAAAGAGAGACAAGCTGTCACATGTACATGTAACCACTCCCTAGATGATGGTAAACTTCATGAATTGCAAATATACACTAACAAAAAATAAATTTAAAAATTTTTAAAACAGTATTGTTAAAGTTTTACCTTTTAATCTGCTACTTCCATTGTAATTTATCTTTTTGTGTGTGGTGAATACTGAGACCGGAACTCAGGATCTCATGCTTGCCAGGCAGATGCTGCACTGCTGAGCTTTACGCCTGGCCTATAATTTGTCTTCTAAGAATGAACAGAAGCATGAAAACTTATTTACAGAGTTTTCCATTTTAGGGTCATTTATAATAACCCAAATTGTCAGCCTCATAAATGTGAAAAATATTACAGGGACAGTTACACAAATTGTGGTTACTCATGAGATCAAATTCTCTGTAGTCATTAAAAATACATCTTTGGGCTGGGGCTATGGCTTAGTGGCACAGTGCCTGTCTGGCAAGCTCAAAGTTGTGAGTTCAATCCCCAGTACCAAAAAAAGAAAATTACATTTTTGAGCCAGGTTTGATGGTTCACTCCTCTAATCCCAGTACTTAGGAAGGTGAGGCAAAAGGATCACCAGGAATTCAAGCCTCCAAGAACAAATTCGAAGCCAGCCTGGGTGACATAGTAAGTTCAAATCTGGCCCAAACTGCATAGCAAGACCCTGTCTCAAAAAAATAAGATAAAAATCACATTTTCAAAGAATGTGTAATTCTTGCGATAAGCACTTTTTCTTACTGTCCCTCAACAAACCTTGGAACCCAGACCTCTATCACATCTTATAGGACTGCTCACCTCTGATGCTGCTATAACCCCACTGAATGCCATGGGGCCACTGGCCTTCCCTGATCATCATAGCCTTATTCTCAGTGTGAAACATGTTGGCAGCTTATTCATTTTACTATTTATTATTATTTTATTTGCTGAGTGCACAAAACTCTCTGAACTGGCTCGCCAGCCTGCATTTCCAATTTCAGTCAGCAGTTTTGCCCATCCTCCTCCTTTGGGACACCCAGACTCAAATGTTTTTGAATTGCTGGCCATGGGATCCTCCCCCTGGGCTTTATTTAAAGTCTTACCATATGTCTCTCTCTGTCCCCATCGCTGCCACCCTGGGCAGCAGTCCCACAGTACTTCCCTCCTGAGCAGCTCCATGTCTTCGCTGGCCCATCTGCTCCCTGCCTCTTGTCCCTTCGGACTATCCTCAGTCCAACCCCGTGTAAGTTCTTTTTATCCATCACTTATCCTGCTCAAAAGCCATCAATTGCCACTTTTAAATGACCACCATCTTTGAACGAAGCAATAACTTCTTTTTTCCTAAGCCCACCCCTGCCCCGTCCTTTTTTCTCGCCTCTTCTTTTCTTTTTTTCCCCCAGTACTGGGAATTGAATCTAGGAAGCAACAAACTACATCCCCTGCCCTTTATACTACTTTACTCTAAAAACAAGGTCTTGCTGAACTAGACAGGCTGGCCTTGAGCTTGCAATCCTGTCTCAGTGTTGAGCTGTTGGTGTTATAGGCATAACAGGACCTGGCAGTCCTTCTTTCATTTGATCCCAACCTTCGCATCTTCCTGTTCTATGTCATGCAACTTCCTAATTAATGTCCTTAACTCCTTCAGAAATGGTGTATGCACCAACCTCGGGACACAGCCTGTACTTGATGACTTTTCCACGAACCACTTGTGTGATCGTTAATAATTTACTTAACCTCTTCAACTCCAGCCCCTCAGCCATGAAATGAAAGCAACACTAATAATGGTAAGATATTATGTGAACAAAACAGGTGCATGCATGCAGTAACCATCATTTATTTGCTATAATTTCACACCTGGGGCTGCGCTTGGCAGGCACAGCTTGTACTGGTCCCAGCAGCATCAGCTAGAAGGACCTGCTTCATGATGCTGAGCAGGAAAGCCAGTACTGTGGCCGGCTGCCCAGCTGGGACACTGGTCCTAGAGCTGTCTCCCTCCTCTTGGACTTTCCAGACAGGTTTTCATACTTCCTCACAACGTATCAGCCTGGTTCTAAGAAATGAGAAGCAGAAACTGCTGTTCTCTTTTAAAGGCCAGGCCTGGATCAAACTGGTATCCTCCGCCCCCACCACAATTTGTCTAGGCAGCCACAGGGCAGCCCAGAGAGTAAGGAGATAGACTCCCCCTCTCTACCAGAAAGCAACAGGAGAATAGAAGGTAAAAAGCACTGATGGCCATCCCTCTTGAAACAAATTGCTCCCCAGACCCAGGTTTCTGCCACCCCCATCTTGGCTAGCAGAACTCAGATTTCACATCAATGGAATCAGAGCCTGGAACTTCCATTTGTTGAAAGATTGCTTGGATTGCTGCCATAAGCTATGACTTGACTTCTCCCTCTTGCTGTGATTGGCTGTGACAGTCCAAGCAAACATTAAGAACTATGAGGGCAAAGCTCCTGTCTACAATATACAATTTTTTATTCCCTTCCAGTGGAGATTTACACATTATAAACTCCCCCATAAATATGCAGCTTTTGATTTTTTTTTTTTTTTCTGACAGCCCCAGGACAGGGAAGAGAGAATAAGAGTTGCTTTTATTGAAATTTTGTACAAGGCCAGGCTCAGTGGGCTCCAGGGACAACTCAGAGAAACAGCTCTTTGTTCTCCAGCCCTGTCCAGAGAGGGCCAGGAGCTTTCCAGAAGGGGAAGCTCAGTGAGGAGGCTGCAGACTGTGGAGGGCGTGTTGAGGAAATTCCATTCAAGACCCTCATTTCCGAAACTGCTCTGTGATTAGCCTGGCTTTGTGCCGGCCCCAGTCCAGTGGCAGAGAGGCCAGTCCTTAAGTCATAAAAAGCATCAGAGAAATACAAATACAGCCCCCTTTCCAGCCCTGAACAAGAGGTAAAAGGATTTGCTTTGTTTACCTCAGCCTGCAGCCAACTATACTGATTACTTTTTTTTTTATTTACTGAAGATTGTATTTTAAGTTTATTTCTTCCACCAAACACGCCACATACATTTTGGTTCCAAGGGCATATACCCAAGCCCCATGATAGCCATGGCAACCTGAGGTCGCAGGTCACAGGGCTAGGGAGGTCAGGCCTAATTTAGGTTCTAAAATGCGCAGATTTTGAACTTTGCATTGTTATTGTGGGCCTGGGTCCTGTGTGGGCAGGGAGTGCTGGGGAAGCCAGCGCTGCAGTGCAAAGGCCTCTTGCTCTGGTTTCTCCAGGCTTAAGGTTCCTGTCCTCGAGGGGGCCCTTGATATCCCTGCCAGCCTTGAGTGTAGGCAAGGCGGGAGTTGGGATTTGGGACAGACACTATAATCCAAGTTACGACCGGCAGACTGTGAAGATTCATGGTGCCTCCTGAGCTGGAAGACCCTCAAGATTAGCTCCAGAGGCTGAAAAGGCCCCTGTGCTCTCAGAGGCCCGTGAGCATTTGCCCTGCATGCCCAGAACCAGCCACATCTCCTCACTTCTGGGTCAGTTCAGATGCATGCAGTGTGGCTGCATGTTAGACACAGGGATCCAGAAATGAACCCAAATTCTAGTCCCACCTGAGGACAGTAGGTATTTGCTACAGTGTGAAATGAAGAGGCAGTAAAATGTCCCAAACAGTCCTCTTCAAATGCTACCTCCACTGCTATATACCATAAGTATGAGGTACATCTGCATTTATTGACATGGGAGGGTGTGTTAGGTGTAAACAGCAAATTCAAGAGTATTTTATATCAATTATATCACATATGAATATTGTATATTATATACAGTATGACCCCATCTGTACATAGTATGCATGTAGTCACAGAGGAAAAATATGTGCAAGACCACACATCAAAATGTTAATAGAGTAGCCAGGCATGGTGGTGCACTCCTGTAATCCCAGCACTTGGGAGGCTGAGGCAGGCAGATTGTGGCAAGTTCAAGACCAGCCTGAACTGCAGAGCAAGACCCTGTCTCAAAAAGACAAAAAAAAAAAATGTTAATAGAAGCATCCCTGACTAATGGAATTTCAAGTGGTTTTTGTTCATTTGTTTTTTGTTTTCTTTTCATTTTGGAATTTACTTACACTACATATCTATTCCTTTTGTAATGTTTTTCTTCTCTTTTTTATTTTAAAAGAAATAAAACAAAACAATATAACAGAACCAAACAGTGAGAATAATATTGGGTTTTAAAACAAGGCAAAAGAAAATCCCCCATAGTTGCTACATTGCATATTGTTTATCCTCTAAATAGATGCTCAGACTCCCAGCTTTATGCTTGCAAAGTCAATCCAACAATACAAGCATTAAGTTGTTTTGTTTTGTTTTGTTTTGTTTTGTTTTGACTTCAGTAGCTATCATCTCGGCTTGTGTTCCTCTGAATCACCCAGTTGCTTGGGCAGCAGCAGGGCTCAGCTCTTTTTGTCTCTCAGCCTGTGCACTGGCTGGCTCACTGGAAGGAGTTAGTTTCTTTGTTCTTCTCCCAGTCCACTACTTCCACTGGTGTAATTGTTTTCAAAGAGACAATCTAACATTCATGAGTCATTTCTTTGGTTCAGTGTTTTTTCAGATGTGGTTTTAAAAACACCAGCATCAGATTCAGAAATTCTGCTGGAAACCAAGGTCCTCGAGGCACAGCTCACACCCGTGAAGCCAGAACCTTAGCAAGGAGGGAGTAGTCTGAGAAACAACCTTTAAACTTATAGTGGGATGACTATGTCCACCAAAATTTATGCATGGAAATTGTAACCCCCAAGTTAATAGCATTAAGAAATAGGGTTGTGGGGAGGTGGTTTGGTCTTAAGTGTTGAGCCCGCGTGAGTGGGATTAGGGACCCTCTGCCATGAAAGGATAAAATGCGAAGTCAGCAGTCTGCATCCTAAAAGGAGACCTCATCAGAAACTGACTGTGCTAACACCTTGATCTTGGACTTCCCACCTGCAGAGTTTATAAATCTGCACTGCTTAGCCAGACTTAGTGGCACACATCTATAATCTCAATACTTGGGAGGCTGAGGCAGGAGGATCGTTGTGAATTCAAGACCAGCCAGGGCTACAAAGTGAGCTCAAAGCCAATTTGAACTGCATAGTGAGACCTTGTCTCAAGAAGACAATAAAAAAATTTTTTGTGTGTTGCTTTATAAGCCACTCAATATATAGCGCAATCATGCATCATGTTATGGTAGTGATGCATTTTGAGGAACAGGTTCTTAGGTTATTTCCATAGCTACACAAACATCACAGCATGTGCTTAGACTAAGATAGCTATGGCATCACTAGGCAATGTAATCCTACTGGACACCGTCATGCGTGGAGTCTGCCTTTTACCAAAAAGTCACTAGATGGCAAGTCACTGTAGAGTACTTTGTCATAGCAACCCACAGCATCTGGGTGAATGTTTTCTTTCTTCAAAGGTCCACTCTCCAGGTTGAGCCGTGTATTTCAAGTGTGACCACTCAACATTTCTGTCCTGGGCCAGCTTTCTTAGTGACTCTATGTCTTTTCTACATCCCCAGGAACCAAATGTACCAGCCCTAAGGAAAAGACTTGGAGCTGACCTGATCTATGCATTACCAAGCAAAGCTTCCAGATCATTATTGATCTGTTCCTCTAGCTATGGTTTTTCTCTTCTGTTTCACTAGATTCTTCTGGTTTCAAAGACATGCTGCACAGACTGATTTGAATAATCATAAAACTGCCTAAGAGGAAAGCTGTCAGCCACATTAAGGATGCCAATAGGCAGAGAGGAATCTGACCTTGTTTCTTCCTAGTCATGTGATCTGAGTAAGTTATTTAACCTCTTTTTTTTTTTTTTTTTTTTGTCTTTTTTGAGACAGGGTCTCGCTATGCAGTTCAGGCTGTCCTTAGGCTCATTTTGTAGACCAGGCTGGTCTCAAACTTGCCACAATCCACCTGCCTCAGCCTCCCAAGTGCTGGGATTACAGGAGTGAGCTACCATACCTGGCTTATTTAACCTCTTTAAGCCTCAGCATCCTCAACTGTGAGATGAGGGTAGTCACACCTACCTCATAGATCTTTTACAAGGTTTGAAACTAAGACTATATATCTGTCCAAACATCTGGTGCCTGGTAGGGGCCCAACAAAAACAGCTAGTACCCACCTGATCCAAAGAGCTTATAAAAATTTGAAAGACAGGAGGCCAGGAGTGTAGCTCAGAAGCAGATTTCTTGCCTTCTGCCTCTATGGGTCTGATCCTCAGCACTCACACAACTTTCTTTCTTTCTCTCTCTCTCTTCCCCCCACCTCCTGAAACAGCAATTCTAAGGCTCCCTGGGGAGTAATACTGTACAGTAAGTCTTTTCCCTTGATACACCAAATCAGTCTCTCTAAGGCGAAGGCCCAGGAAACTGATACCTAGCAACCACCCCAGGTGATGTGGTTCACACCTTGGAGGTGGTCCCTGAGTGTTTGAAAAACACTTGTGTAAGACTTTCCTGAGCAAAACAGAAAGAACTGCAATTACTGAACTCCCCTCCTTAGATTACTTTTTTTTTTTTCTTTTTGGTGCTAGGAAATTGAATTCAGGGCCTGTGGCACACCAACCTGCCCCCCGCCCACACACACACACACACACACACACACTGAGCCGCACTCCAGTGCTGGGCACTTTATTTTGCAATAGCCACTTGCCCTGGACAGCATCAAGGACAGTCTGAGGTTTTGTTGCTCTTTGATAGGCCCAGCAGGCTTAGTTCTAAGCTGGAGTTTGTGTCCATGCATCTGTCATCTCTTTTGGATGGGTACCAGCATGTACCCAAGGCATGCTCTCATGTCGCAGTTGCTAACTTCTAGCAGCCAGGCAAGCACATGACCACAGCCAGCATCAGTGTGGGAGCAGGGCTGATATTAGACTCTGTCTTAGAGCCAAGTATGCATTTCTATAAACCAGAAATCAGCTAACTATGACCTTCAGGCCTAATGTGGTCTGCAGCCTGTTTTTATATTATCCCTAAGCTAAGAATGGCTGTTATGTTTTTCACAAATTATAAAGAAAAACAAATTGAATATATAACAGAGACCATCTGTGGCCCACAAAGCCCAAAAAATGTACTACCTTTGACCCTTCAGGACAAAAAGTCTATTGAGCTCTTACTTGTACTATTAAAATGTCAAAAAAATTAAAAAGATATTTTTGTACACAACATTATTGCACAAGGAGGGATGTATGATCTTGTAATTTTTTTTCTTTTTAAGTGAAGAATGATTTAAAGACATTTCTCAGGGCTGGGGATGTAGCTCAGTGCTAAAGCCATGTTTAGCATCCTCCAGGTCATGATTTGCATCCCCAAACACACACACACACACACACACATACACACACACACTGCCCAAATAAAACTGGCTTCTCAGCCATGGAGCAGGAGCCAGCAAAGAGAGAGGCAGGAAAGAGTTGAAAAAAATATAAGAGAGGAGTGTTAAAGGAGAATGGTCTGGAAGAAGGAAAACATTTGAAAAGAACGGTATAAGAGAAGATTGTCTTTTCCTCCAGTCATCTCGGGTTCCATATTGAGACCTCCTATAATAAAAACAGAGTAACAGGAGAAAAGCATGCAAATACATTTACTAGATTTATAGGACACAGAAACCTTCATAAAGGAAGGAAGGGCCAGGGATATAGCTCAGCGGCACAAGCACCTGGGTAGTTAGCACAAAATTCTACATTCAATTCTCAGTACCAGAAAAAAAAAAAAATGAAGACCCAGCCAGGCATGGTGGCCCACACTTGTAATCCCAGCACTCTGGAGGCTGAGGCAGGAGGATCACTATGAGTTTGAGGCCAGCTTGGGCTATACAGACTACATGTCTCAAAAAACTACAAACAAACAAACAAAATACAGCTAAATGTGAGTATTTTTGTGCTAAATTTGATGAGGATTGGACAGTTGTATAGAAAAATGGTAGAGCACCGAGATAGGTTCTAACAAACTGAGTTAAGACCCACATGTTCAGATTCTTCAAAGCTTTGAGAAGTGCACCTCACATGAGAGTCTTTGACGTGCTACAGGCAAAGGCCAGAAAAACATTTTCTAAGTTTTACAATCTGCTTCAGAGGTGATGGGAAGAGGGAAATCAGAGAGCTACTCCTACACATACTCGTTCCCAAATTCTCTCCGTTTAATATGTTTTAGGGTACTGTGTTCCTTTAGCAGTCTTGGAGAAAAAGGGGTCCTTTTGATGGGAAAAGTGACTCCATTTTTCCCCATGGCTGGTAAAAATGAGTTGGGATTTTGTCCAGTGGAGAAGAGACTGGAGTGAGAAGGGTGAGATAAAGGTGAGGTCACTATCAAGGAGAAAAAACTCTCCTTGAGTTGACAAGGCAGGATTGTCCACAAAGCAGAAATGCTCAGTTATTGGGCGTCAGGAAAACCCATCAAAGATTCAGAAACAAGCAAGAGAATCCCAACAACCTTGTAGCACAATGCTGGGTGTCTTTACTGCAGCTTCCAGGAATTATCTGACTCTAAAGGGTGAGCACCTTGGGTTGGTTTTGATCAATTGAGCTATTTAACAGCTTTATTGGGATAGAAGTTAACTCACAGCATTAATTATCCTTGCCTGTAGGAATACAGAATGTCCTACTCACGGTAATGCAGGAATCATATCCTATAGAGAAAAATAATCTCTCTGTAACTTAAATTTTCATTTGAACCAGTTTAAACACCTTATTGATTTCCACATTAACAAATGAGCTAAATAAAATATTGACATATGTTCCTTTTATGTGTGCATGAGAGTCCGGATTTTATGTTTTTAAAATTTTTAATTTAAATTAAGAGACTTTTTTTAATCGGTACCAGGGATTGAACTCACAACTGTGAGCTTCAAGGCAGGTGCTTATGCCACTGAGCTAAATCCACAGCCCCAGTTTAAGTTTCAAATAGAAAAAGACCATCGATCTTAGAGATCAAAAACAAGATAAAAAAAAAAGACACAAAAGATAAGATGGTTTTTAAATTGTTAAGTCTGAAACAGCATATGTGTATGTATATTTATATATATGTGTGTATATAAACAATGGTTAAGGTAGTTATACTACTGATTTTTCAGTTCATTGAAGAGAAACGTTTGTGCTGGTATTGATCAGACAACTGAATATAGATGTCTTGTGATCCGGGTGAATGATTTGAGGATGACAATGCGCAAAGTCCATACCATTGTGGCCCTCTGATTGACATGCTTTGAAATTTTGTTTTACTTTTTTCCCCTATTTGAAATAAAATGGATTTGGAAAAAATAAATAAATAAATAAATAAATAAATAAATAAAAATAAATTTGATAAGCCTGACCCATTCTCCTTCCACAAACACTTATAATGTGATGATTCTTACATAGAGCTGCAAATGATTTTGTATAGATGAGATGCAATTGAACCCTATGAGATAGGAGATGAGGGCCTGGCAAAACTGGCTGGGGAAAGTAGATGTGACCTGTTAATTATAAAGATCCCAGAACATGAGCGCAGAACACCTCCCAAAGCACTACCCATGGACTTCTCAAGGACTCAAGCAGGCTTTAAAAAGGTGGTCTTGACTGGACATCAGCCTGAGGTGCAGGATCTCAGTACTGCCTCTCAGGACCCCTATGTAGAAGCTCTCATGGGTTTTCTTGGATTGTATAAAAGGACACAGATACCAGCCAAGCAGCACTCTCGACCGTGATTTTCTTTCTGGTAGTCCACCCTGCTTTCTCCGTGTCCTTTTATTGCTTTTTCTCCCTTTACTCAGTCCAAGCTTGTTTCTCCCTCACTCCTCACTTTTACTTTCTTGGATACACTTGGTCACTGCATTTTCCCTTTTGTGATCAATTCTTCGAGATGAGAAGAACCTGAACTAACTCCAGAAGGAGAGGTAGGCAACCCAGAACCTGGTAATAACATTTAGTTGGCAAAACACTTTGGAAGCAGCTATCTGATAACATCTACTACCACCATCACCCTAAGAAATCAGTTTTGTATCTGTTGACAGCTTCACTCAGCATTTCTGATTGACTGTATTTGCATTTGCTATTTGGCTTCCCTTTTAAATTGGTTTTTAATACTTTACTGGCTCTCTCATTTTGAGTTAAATAAAATCCTTGGCACGTATCTATTTTACAGTTGATTAAAAGTCAGTTGAGGAATGGGGCATGGTGACACAAGTTGGAGTCAGAAGACCTCAAAGTCCCGGTCTCATCTGTGTCTCTTTGCTAATGTGGCCATAAAATGTCACCCCCTCAACAGTATCATCCTCCAAATGCAGGCAGAACACTCAGTAGAAAGGGCCTCTCAGGGCTGTAGTGATTCAAATGAGCATTCAAATGTTGAAAGATTTTTTAAATGGTAAAATCTGTTTTTAAAACAAATACTTCTTTTTTCTCTTTCTTTCTTTCTTTTGTTCTTTCTCTCTTTCTTTTTTCTTCTGTTTCTTTCTTTCAGGCAGGGTTTCACTATATAACTCAGACTGATCTTGAATTTATCCTACCTCAGCCTCTCAAGCAAAAAGAGAAGGGAGGGGAGGAGATGGGAAGGGAGGAAGCAGACACCCTGATGATCACATTATTTATTCACTTATAGTTGATAACAATACAAACTAGAATTTTCAAGCAAGGGTCCTTGACGTCCTGGGTCCATGGTGGCTCACGTGCAAGTTGGGGACATGACCACAAGGATGTAACTGCTGAAGCAGATGGTATTTGAAGTTAGTAAGACAGCAGGTGAGGACCAATGCCAACAGGAAACTGGTATCCACTTATTTTCTTCTCAAAATTCTCACCAGGTGAGGGTCTCACATGAACCTTCCACAGTTTTGTTTGGGGTTGGGCGTGGGTGGCTCACACCTATAATCCCACCACTGGGCTGAGGCAGGAGGATCGCTGTAAAATCAAGGCCAGCCTGGGTTACATAGTGAGTTCAAGGCCAGCCTGAACTACACAGCAAGACCCTGTCTCAAAAAATAAAACAAAACAGACAAACAAACAAACAAATACCATAATCTTGTTTTGTTTCCAGCTCAAATCTCCCAAAGTATGTTCGCATCCCAAATGACTTCACTCTGAAGGGCTCTGCATTTTTCTCAGTCTATTCACTCTTTTTCCACAAGAAACCCAAGGTCCAATATTATTCTGTCATGGGTGAGCCAGACATTGCCCAGGGCACCTTCCAAATCCTACTTCCAAGACAGCCTATAACTCTCTACAATCAGCCAACAAATATTCATTTCAGAAAGGTAATAATGTTAGCGATATAAATATGAAAAAGAACAATCTAACAATCTCTGCCTCAAACAGCTGAGCCTCATAGAGCACCTTATTGCCGAGCAGACAGTCTCAGTCTCCCACTGCATCCTGGGGCTTTGTAAGCAGCCCCTGCGGTGTGTTTGAGAGAAGCTGAGTCCACACTGAGACTTGAAGATTAAGTAAGACATTGCCTAATGAAAAGAGGAAGAGGATCCAGAAGTTTCTAGATAGAGAGACAGAGATCTGCTATCACAAAGAAGAACAGGGCACAGAACACCCAGGAGGCAGAAAGCAGTCCAGAGTGGAGTGGCTGCAGCAGCCAGCCTGTAGGGAAGAATTCCAAACAGGAAACAAGACAGATGGTCAGGAAGAGTCCCAGCAGGCCGTGAGGAGGAACCTTCCCTGCAGGCCACCACTGAGAGAGACCTGCAGGCCACCAGTGGGAGTGACATGGATGACATAGGGTGACATCCATCCCAACAAAATGCCCACAGGATCACCTCCAGGGAAGCTTCTGTGAGGACGCAGCCTTCCCCAATGCTGATTCAACCCCAGGTTCATTCTCAATTGTTTAACCATTTTCAAACCCCAAAATACATTCCACAACACTAAAGATATTCAGATAAATGGGTCTAGGAAATCGATTCCAGTAATCGTAACTATTTTATGTCACTGGATTACTTTTACTTATTCTTTTTTCTTTTCTAGCACTAGAGATTGAACACTGAGCTACATTCCTAGCCTTCCTTATTATTATTATTATTATTATTATTATTATTATTATTATTTTAGATAGGTCTTTGCTAAGTAGCTGAGCTCAAACTTGTGATCCTCCAGCCTCAGCCTCTCAAGAGTGCAAGATTACATTATATCCAGTTCTGGGGTTACTACTTCCAGGTCTGAGATCGCCAGTATTTTGATATTTTAAATTGGAAAGGAAAAGAGAAAGATCTGATTTTTGTAACTGAAGACTTCCTACATCATCTTGGCAAACCTATCTCTGCTAGTGAGGCAACAGTGCATGGCCAAAGCCCGTGGATATTTTGCCATCCACTTATCAAGGTTTTTTGTTTGTTTTTTCTTTGAGGGGGGTCCTAGGGATTGAATTCATGACCTTGCACTTGCCAGGCAAGTGATTATGCTGCTGAGCTAAATCCCCAGCTCTCACTTATCAAAGTCTTTAGAGAGCTAATTGGTGGGTTGCAGACAGTCTCACTGTGGGTAATGTTTCCAGGGACCATTGGCCATCATCCAATGAGCACAAGATCTCCTCTCTCTCCTTGCTGCCATCCTCAGAGTAGAGGAAGCTCCATCCTCAGAGTAGAGGAAGTCCGCAGGTGTATTTCCTCACTGACAAACACATCCACAGTGCGTCCTGGGGAGCAGCTGGCAGAGGCAGGACCAAATCACTCTGTTCCAAACGGAAGGTCTGCCTCAGCTAACAGCATCATCCTCTGGGCTTCCTAACCGTTCCTTTTTGTTCTTTTTTTGGTACTGGGGATCAAACTCACGACTTTGAGCTTGCCAAACAGATACTCATGCTGCTGAGCTAAATCTCCAGACCTGTTCTTTTTTTTTTTTTTTTTTGTACCAGGAATTGAACCATGAGCTTGTCCTTGCCAGCAGGTGCTGTGCCACTGAGCTATATCCCCAGCTCCTTCCATAACTTTCTATGATAGCTATGCTGTGTTTTCCAGATGCAGTTATGTATTTTTATCTTTGCTCTCATCCTCTTTTTCTATTTACTGGGCCCAAGCTTGCTCTACAGAGCCAGTGTCTTTCACATTCTTCATTTTTGCCCTCTTGAATAAATTTTGCCACTGGTTTTTTTTGTTTTGTTTTGTTTTGTTGGGTTTTTTTTTTTTTTTCTGCTCATTTTGCTTCTTCAATTTCTTGTTCAAGTTGAGAAGAACCTGGAATCTGACTCCAGAAAGACAGGCGAGCTATCCAGGACCTGGTAATGTTTAGTTAGCAAGCCACTTTTAGAAACAAGCTACTCAATAACACTGGGACAGAGATAGTTCATTGCCATTTGGCTTGAAAAGACACCATTTCTCCTTCTCTGGCATCCCCTAGAATCTAGATTCCGGACTGGCCTAGGTTCCTGCTTGCCACTGGATGCTTTCCATACGCCCTTCAATCCTTGGTTTCTCCATATTTTTTCCTTTTTTTTTTAAAACCAGAGTTCTCCCGGCTCTCTACTCTCTTCTCTGCTCCTCTCCCAATCCCTTCTCTCTTCTGCAGTTCTGGAAAATCTTCTCCACTATATTGAAACCCACATATTGTATATTGTAATCCCTTATCATTTTATCCAAATATTGTAATCCCTTCTCCTATCCATGATGTGTATCTCATGAATACATTATTTGGAATCTCATGAATACATTATTGGAATCCCAACAAATTAATTCCAATCTATCACTTCCAGAGTAACCCATGGCGAGAATAAAGACAGTAAGACATATTCACAGTTATGACCAGTCAAGGAGTCCGGAGTCTGGTCCAGGTGAAGATTCACAGGACAAAGGCCCTGATCCAAAGCCTCACCTAGAGTTTATTATTTCACAAAGAAGGGAGTGGCTTGAGGGAGAGTATGGCAGGAATTATGTGAAAAATGTGAATTGAACTAGAGTGGCAAGAGAGGCACCTCTGCAAAATATAGCAAGAATGATATGCAGAAAGAATGAATTTAAGAGGTTGTTGCTTCAATTTCTGATATGTAAACTTTTGTGCCCTGGGAAGTCATAGGCTTTTATCTTATGGCTCAACCCAGTTGACATTCCTGGAGCTATATGGCTCTGCCACCGCACTATGCTCAACCATTTATTTGAGGAAACAATACACTGTCTGTCTGGCCCCAAGGATTACATATCAGTACCTTAGCTAGCCTTATTTGCATTTCTTAGGGCAAATTGAAGTGAGAAGGAAATAGCATAACCAGTTCTGTACATGTCAGTACATGGAGACAGGGTTCAGTTTAACTGATATTGAAGCCATCATTCTGTTTTCAAGGAGAGTCGCCCAGATCATCTCCCACACCACTGCAGACACTGTTTCTACTTCTTGCCACAGGTCCCTCATACCAACTGTATGTCAGGAGCCCAGCACACAGTGACTATTAGTCATCTGAATCTGAATCATCTATGCATATTAAATCTTCTATTGTTCTTATATCAGTACTCTTGATATAGGGAGAAATCTATAACTCTCAACCTGCTAGATATCAGATATGCAAAGTTCATGTTCCTCAAAGCTGAAAAATGAATTCTAAGGAAAATAAACATTAAGCGTAGGAAAACTTACTGAGGACTAGGAATAGCTCCAGAGAGGCAGGAGGGGTCCTGAATGAGTGCCCAATGAGCCCACTTCTCTGAAAAAGTTTTATACAGCAAAGTCATGAGGGGTGGGTACAATATGGATCAAATTATCAACCGATAAGACTACATTTATAGCCACTTAGCTAATATTGATCCTATAATAAAGGCATATGAATGATACTATTTATGTTGTCCCATGCAGTCTCAGTCTTGTCTTTAGTCTTAGTTTTAGTAGTCTTAGTGTATGGAAGAGGGTTATCCAACCCTAATAAAATAATGGTTTCCTTTTTTTTTCTTTTCTTTTTTT